>JAHUYU010001129.1:0-15123 GCA_030439765.1 Tripidium arundinaceum | reverse complement strand
ACATGCATACGAGGGTGGCTCGAAAAAGAAGGAACAAAGAAAGTAAAGATCCACGGTCGTGGCTAGACGAACCCATGGCCATGAGCTACCTTACTCAAATTGGCTTCGAATGGAGGCAACTAAACAGGAGAAAGGAATCGTACTCATCCTCATGGCCATGGTGGAACAGATCCAATGAACTTGTCACGACCCAAAGTCGTTCCAACTAAAACTTTCAATAGAACCCACTCAGGATTCACCGCTCCCATCGCGTATCATACCATATATCTTGCAGGGAGCCTCGCGGCTAACCCCCATCCACCATCCACATATCACCCAACCATCGCACATCACATATCAAAGGCACATATGTAAGTATGATGGAGTAAATGCAAGCAAGCAGACAAGCATATCATAGTGCGAGCGTGGAGCTGTGTAATCAAAGTAGAGTGGTTTTAATCAAGGCAAACAAGGCTCAGGCAATAGCATGCATCACATATCCATATCAATCAAGGGGTGCTCTGGTCTATGTAGGCACATGCATACGAGGGTGGCTCGAAAAGAAGGAACAAAGAAAGTAAAGATCCACGGTCGTGGCTAGACGAACCCATGGCCATGAGCTACCTTACTCAAATTGGCTTCGAATGGAGGCAACTAAAACAGGAGAAAGGAATCGTACTCATCCTCATGGCCATGGTGGAACAGATCCAAAGAAATAGGTCGAGGACAAGGAATATCTCTAGATCTCCTCACATCACCACCACCCACTCAGGATTCACCGCTCCCATCGCGTATCATACCATATATCTTGCAGGGAGCCTCGCGGCTAACCCCCATCCACCATCCACATATCACCCAACCATCGCACATCACATATCAAAGGCACATATGTAAGTATGATGGAGTAAATGCAAGCAAGCAGACAAGCATATCATAGTGCGAGCGTGGAGCTGTGTAATCAAAGTAGAGTGGTTTTAATCAAGGCAAACAAGGCTCAGGCAATAGCATGCATCACATATCCATATCAATCAAGGGGTGCTCTGGTCTATGTAGGCACATGCATACGAGGGTGGCTCGAAAAAGAAGGAACAAAGAAAGTAAAGATCCACGGTCGTGGCTAGACGAACCCATGGCCATGAGCTACCTTACTCAAATTGGCTTCGAATGGAGGCAACTAAAACAGGAGAAAGGAATCGTACTCATCCTCATGGCCATGGTGGAACAGATCCAATGAACTTGTCACGACCCAAAGTCGTTCCAACTAAAACTTTCAATAGAACCCCTTTGATCACCTTGCAGAGACCCTTAAATTCTTAGAAAACTTCAATCATTCTCTTTGAGAGATCCTAGTATCTTCTCCCAGGACAAGGATTCCCAATCTGCTAATCCATTCCCTTGAATCTCTCAAGTCAACTAGAAGTCAACATCACAAGAAACCTCGAAGAAAAGATCTTAATCACCCTTCATCATCTCTTATGAGTGTTTATCAACCCCTTGGACAACAAAATTGGCCTCAATGCCAAAAATTCCTTTTTCTAAATCAGTTGGTAAAGTCAAAGAATTTACGGAGCGTCCGACTTGATCGATGGACCGTCCGTCGATTCACTGAGTCAACAGATTGAGTGGAGAATGAGCTGTCCTCAACTCTCTCTAGTGGATCCCACAAGTTAGCACGAAATGGGAGATGTCCTCAGAAGATTCAGCTCAGCTACCCCTTCACTCTCTCATTTCCACTCTGTCACTCTCTCTCTCTAGACAGCAAGAACAAGGATGAACTAGAGAGAGGAAGTGAAGAAGAAGGAGAAGAGGAGATGAGAAAACAAGGAAGAAATGGGTAGCAAGATCAGCCCCAAGTCAAGTTCATGAGCACCCCCATCTCCCTCAATCCATGGTTAGCTCAAGAACACCCCCTTTCTCTCATCCACTTGAGATCAATCCTCAAACCCTAACTCATGATTCTCTCTATGCATGGATGAATCGAGAATTTTGGAAGTTGCTCAATCATCTCAAGAGTAAGCTCAAGATTATCCTCAGCTCAATCCTCTCATGCATCTCTCTAATCTCTCTCTCATGCAATTTTATGGATTTTTCCAAGAAAACCTCATGAAGAGCTAAATCCATTTCTATAGCTAGGTGTAAGGATAGGTTTCGAAGATTCCAGTGGCTCTAGTTGCGTACCCGTGAGAGCAGCGTATTGATTGATAGGCGTGATGTTATCCATGCTTGAAAAGAAAAGATACAAGGACAAACTTGGTTCGATGAAGTCACAGCAACCATGTCCCTGGCAATGGTGCTAGAAAGCTTTGTTGGTATATTTAAGATGCACACAGATAAATCCGCAAGCGCACGGATACCACTGTAGCTTTCACCCGGAGGTATTCCAAGTATCGTATCCACAGGAAACGTGTGTGTGACGTTTAACAACTAGTTTGTCTAGGGATAGCAATCAAGGTATAGAGTATGAGTAGAGAGGATTCCTATGGTTTTGATCCTATGCAAAGCAAGGCTTATGATTCTAATGTTCACTTCGGGACGCCAATTAGACAGTAGAACACCACAAAGGGTAACTCTACTGACGCGGCTACAGTCCTACAATATAAGAACCTGCTCAATTCGGTATGGACTATGAAGGATAGACGGGATTGCCACCTCCCTCTGCTACCACACAACCAAGGAACAAGGTGTACTCACAGGTAGCCGATAGCCTAAGCACCACGCTTATGCTAACGATTACTACTCTAATCCAGAGATCTAACAAGGACTAGAGCACTCAAAAGAACTATGAACCCGTGAACAAAAGAGCACAATAATTACTTTAAACAGAAATCAGTTACTAGAGGTATCTCAGGTGCAGACTTGGAGTAGCCTGGATCCGCCAAAGTACAAGCCGTAGAGGTAGCACTGACAGGCCGGTACCTCCTCCAAACTCTTCCTTACTCTCTCTCTATTTAGTAGCAAAGACTAGATCCTAACTAGAGGACTAATCTCTCTTGAATGCTGGCTTTATCAAACATGGACGCAACTCATAGCTAGGTGTAAGGATAGGTTTCGAAGATTCCAGTGGCTCTAGTTGCGTACCCGTGAGAGCAGCGTATTGATTGATAGGCGTGATGTTATCCATGCTTGAAAAGAAAAGATACAAGGACAAACTTGGTTCGATGAAGTCACAGCAACCATGTCCCTGGCAATGGTGCTAGAAAGCTTTGTTGGTATATTTAAGATGCACACAGATAAATCCGCAAGCGCACGGATACCACTGTAGCTTTCACCCGGAGGTATTCCAAGTATCGTATCCACAGGGAAACGTGTGTGTGACGTTTAACAACTAGTTTGTCTAGGGATAGCAATCAAGGTATAGAGTATGAGTAGAGAGGATTCCTATGGTTTTGATCCTATGCAAAGCAAGGCTTATGATTCTAATGTTCACTTCGGGACGCCAATTAGACAGTAGAACACCACAAAGGGTAACTCTACTGACGCGGCTACAGTCCTACAATATAAGAACCTGCTCAATTCGGTATGGACTATGAAGGATAGACGGGATTGCCACCTCCCTCTGCTACCACACAACCAAGGAACAAGGTGTACTCACAGGTAGCCGATAGCCTAAGCACCACGCTTATGCTAACGATTACTACTCTAATCCAGAGATCTAACAAGGACTAGAGCACTCAAAAGAACTATGAACCCGTGAACAAAAGAGCACAATAATTACTTTAAACAGAAATCAGTTACTAGAGGTATCTCAGGTGCAGACTTGGAGTAGCCTGGATCCGCCAAAGTACAAGCCGTAGAGGTAGCACTGACAGGCCGGTACCTCCTCCAAACTCTTCCCTTACTCTCTCTCTATTTTGTAGCAAAGACTAGATCCTAACTAGAGGACTAATCTCTCTTGAATGCTGGCTCTGGTCCTGATGAGGAGGATATGAATTAGGGTTTCAGGATGGCTTCAGGGAGGGGAGCAGGGGCTGGTATATATAGGCCGGAGCATCAATTCTGGACCCTCGGATCAAACCGACCTTAATCAACGGCGTAGATGCAATCTTTAAGGTGGTGGAGGAACCGATGTTGAAGCAGAGGCTGACAGGGTCTACCTCAGGGGGTTGCCTTCTGGGGTCTTCTGGAACCTTCTAGAGTTGGTGCCCGCGCGAAATATGAAATTTAATCCGACATGTGGGTCCTCTCTTGATGGTTTTCTGGATAAACCCTGTAGAAACACAGATTCACCAAAACTTGTGGAATTTGTCAGTTTAAACCCCTAAACCTATGTTGGTGATCATTTTCTTATGTTTATACAAGTTATGTTGACGGTTTATGATGGATGTTAACTACCGTCAACAGCTAACAAGTTTGCGTTGGGCTCTACATGAACTGACGGACGCTATGACATTGCTGATAGAGACTCCGTGGGTTGACGGATTGTTCCTCAGAATGCTCTGTGGGGTTGGGACTTAGTCATTTTGGGTGTTTTGTGCCTCACGAACACTCCATGCTACATGACGGACTCTTCATAAGGAACTGGGTGCTCTTGGTTCTCTGGAGATCAATTTTTATTATTGACAGGTGATCCATGAAGTTTCACAGACACTCCGTGAAGTTATTTACAGTGAAGGCTAAGTGCTGGTTGTCAGTTTTAGCTAAGTTTTTATGTTGACGAACACTCCGTCGAATGTGATGGACACTCCGTCACTCGTCGACAGAACCTATGTTCTTGGTGTGTTGATAGGGTTCATGGTGATTCAATCCCAAACTATGGGTGTAATGCATCATGCATGCGTACAAAGTTCCTAGGGTCTTTTAGGTGACAAGTTTGGCTAGGGATAGCTAGGTTTTGGGCTCTAGTTAACATGTGCAACTAGTGATTAGAGAATTGATTAAAATCATGAGAAATTAAGAGATAAATCATGTGATTGAGCATGGCCACTTAGCTCTGGGACTTGGTGCTTTCCAAGCCACCAAGATCAGAGATGGCGCCTTGTATATCCTTGCTTCCAAGCTATAGAAATGGATTTAGCTCTTCATGAGGTTTTCTTGGAAAAATCCATAAAATTGCATGAGAGAGAGATTAGAGAGATGCATGAGAGGATTGAGCTGAGGATAATCTTGAGCTTACTCTTGAGATGATTGAGCAACTTCCAAAATTCTCGATTCATCCATGCATAGAGAGAATCATGAGTTAGGGTTTGAGGATTGATCTCAAGTGGATGAGAGAAAGGGGGTGTTCTTGAGCTAACCATGGATTGAGGGAGATGGGGGTGCTCATGAACTTGACTTGGGGCTGATCTTGCTACCCATTTCTTCCTTGTTTTCTCATCTCCTCTTCTCCTTCTTCTTCACTTCCTCTCTCTAGTTCATCCTTGTTCTTGCTGTCTAGAGAGAGAGAGTGACAGAGTGGAAATGAGAGAGTGAAGGGGTAGCTGAGCTGAATCTTCTGAGGACATCTCCCATTTCGTGCTAACTTGTGGGATCCACTAGAGAGAGTTGAGGACAGCTCATTCTCCACTCAATCTGTTGACTCAGTGAATCGACGGACGGTCCATCGATCAAGTCGGACGCTCCGTAAATTCTTTGACTTTACCAACTGATTTAGAAAAAGGAATTTTTGGCATTGAGGCCAATTTTGTTGTCCAAGGGGTTGATAAACACTCATAAGAGATGATGAAGGGTGATTAAGATCTTTTCTTCGAGGTTTCTTGTGATGTTGACTTCTAGTTGACTTGAGAGATTCAAGGGAATGGATTAGCAGATTGGGAATCCTTGTCCTGGGAGAAGATACTAGGAATCTCTCAAAGAGAATGATTGAAGTTTTCTAAGAATTTAAGGGTCTCTGCAAGGTGATCAAAGGGGTTCTATTGAAAGTTTTAGTTGGAACGACTTTGGGTCGTGACAAGTTCATTGGATCTGTTCCACCATGGCCATGAGGATGAGTACGATTCCTTTCTCCTGTTTTAGTTGCCTCCATTCGAAGCCAATTTGAGTAAGGTAGCTCATGGCCATGGTGGAACAGATCCAATGAACTTGTCACGACCCAAAGTCGTTCCAACTAAAACTTTCAATAGAACCCCTTTGATCACCTTGCAGAGACCCTTAAATTCTTAGAAAACTTCAATCATTCTCTTTGAGAGATTCCTAGTATCTTCTCCCAGGACAAGGATTCCCAATCTGCTAATCCATTCCCTTGAATCTCTCAAGTCAACTAGAAGTCAACATCACAAGAAACCTCGAAGAAAAGATCTTAATCACCCTTCATCATCTCTTATGAGTGTTTATCAACCCCTTGGACAACAAAATTGGCCTCAATGCCAAAAATTCCTTTTTCTAAATCAGTTGGTAAAGTCAAAGAATTTACGGAGCGTCCGACTTGATCGATGGACCGTCCGTCGATTCACTGAGTCAACAGATTGAGTGGAGAATGAGCTGTCCTCAACTCTCTCTAGTGGATCCCACAAGTTAGCACGAAATGGGAGATGTCCTCAGAAGATTCAGCTCAGCTACCCCTTCACTCTCTCATTTCCACTCTGTCACTCTCTCTCTCTAGACAGCAAGAACAAGGATGAACTAGAGAGAGGAAGTGAAGAAGAAGGAGAAGAGGAGATGAGAAAACAAGGAAGAAATGGGTAGCAAGATCAGCCCCAAGTCAAGTTCATGAGCACCCCCATCTCCCTCAATCCATGGTTAGCTCAAGAACACCCCTTTCTCTCATCCACTTGAGATCAATCCTCAAACCCTAACTCATGATTCTCTCTATGCATGGATGAATCGAGAATTTTGGAAGTTGCTCAATCATCTCAAGAGTAAGCTCAAGATTATCCTCAGCTCAATCCTCTCATGCATCTCTCTAATCTCTCTCTCATGCAATTTTATGGATTTTTCCAAGAAAACCTCATGAAGAGCTAAATCCATTTCTATAGCTTGGAAGCAAGGATATACAAGGCGCCATCTCTGATCTTGGTGGCTTGGAAAGCACCAAGTCCCAGAGCTAAGTGGCCATGCTCAATCACATGATTTATCTCTTAATTTCTCATGATTTTAATCAATTCTCTAATCACTAGTTGCACATGTTAACTAGAGCCCAAAACCTAGCTATCCCTAGCCAAACTTGTCACCTAAAAGACCCTAGGAACTTTGTACGCATGCATGATGCATTACACCCATAGTTTGGGATTGAATCACCATGAACCCTATCAACACACCAAGAACATAGGTTCTGTCGACGAGTGACGGAGTGTCCATCACATTCGACGGAGTGTTCGTCAACATAAAAACTTAGCTAAAACTGACAACCAGCACTTAGCCTTCACTGTAAATAACTTCACGGAGTGTCTGTGAAACTTCATGGATCACCTGTCAATAATAAAAATTGATCTCCAGAGAACCAAGAGCACCCAGTTCCTTATGAAGAGTCCGTCATGTAGCATGGAGTGTTCGTGAGGCACAAAACACCCAAAATGACTAAGTCCCAACCCCACAGAGCATTCTGAGGAACAATCCGTCAACCCACGGAGTCTCTATCAGCAATGTCATAGCGTCCGTCAGTTCATGTAGAGCCCAACGCAAACTTGTTAGCTGTTGACGGTAGTTAACATCCATCATAAACCGTCAACATAACTTGTATAAACATAAGAAAATGATCACCAACATAGGTTTAGGGGTTTAAACTGACAAATTCCACAAGTTTTGGTGAATCTGTGTTTCTACAGGGTTTATCCAGAAAACCATCAAGAGAGGACCCACATGTCGGATTAAATTTCATATTTCGCGCGGGCACCAACTCTAGAAGGTTCCAGAAGACCCCAGAAGGCAACCCCCTGAGGTAGACCCTGTCAGCCTCTGCTTCAACATCGGTTCCTCCACCACCTTAAAGATTGCATCTACGCCGTTGATTAAGGTCGGTTTGATCCGAGGGTCCAGAATTGATGCTCCGGCCTATATATACCAGCCCTGCTCCCCTCCCTGAAGCCATCCTGAAACCCTAATTCATATCCTCCTCATCAGGACCAGAGCCAGCATTCAAGAGAGATTAGTCCTCTAGTTAGGATCTAGTCTTTGCTACAAAATAGAGAGAGAGTAAGGGAAGAGTTTGGAGGAGGTACCGGCCTGTCAGTGCTACCTCTACGGCTTGTACTTTGGCGGATCCAGGCTACTCCAAGTCTGCACCTGAGATACCTCTAGTAACTGATTTCTGTTTAAAGTAATTATTGTGCTCTTTTGTTCACGGGTTCATAGTTCTTTTGAGTGCTCTAGTCCTTGTTAGATCTCTGGATTAGAGTAGTAATCGTTAGCATAAGCGTGGTGCTTAGGCTATCGGCTACCTGTGAGTACACCTTGTTCCTTGGTTGTGTGGTAGCAGAGGGAGGTGGCAATCCCGTCTATCCTTCATAGTCCATACCGAATTGAGCAGGTTCTTATATTGTAGGACTGTAGCCGCGTCAGTAGAGTTACCCTTTGTGGTGTTCTACTGTCTAATTGGCGTCCCGAAGTGAACATTAGAATCATAAGCCTTGCTTTGCATAGGATCAAAACCATAGGAATCCTCTCTACTCATACTCTATACCTTGATTGCTATCCCTAGACAAACTAGTTGTTAAACGTCACACACACGTTTCCCTGTGGATACGATACTTGGAATACCTCCGGGTGAAAGCTACAGTGGTATCCGTGCGCTTGCGGATTTATCTGTGTGCATCTTAAATATACCAACAAAGCTTTCTAGCACCATTGCCAGGGACATGGTTGCTGTGACTTCATCGAACCAAGTTTGTCCTTGTATCTTTTCTTTTCAAGCATGGATAACATCACGCCTATCAATCAATACGCTGCTCTCACGGGTACGCAACTAGAGCCACTGGAATCTTCGAAACCTATCCTTACACCTAGCTATGAGTTGCGTCCATGTTTGATAAAGCCAGCATTCAAGAGAGATTAGTCCTCTAGTTAGGATCTAGTCTTTGCTACAAAATAGAGAGAGAGTAAGGGAAGAGTTTGGAGGAGGTACCGGCCTGTCAGTGCTACCTCTACGGCTTGTACTTTGGCGGATCCAGGCTACTCCAAGTCTGCACCTGAGATACCTCTAGTAACTGATTTCTGTTTAAAGTAATTATTGTGCTCTTTTGTTCACGGGTTCATAGTTCTTTTGAGTGCTCTAGTCCTTGTTAGATCTCTGGATTAGAGTAGTAATCGTTAGCATAAGCGTGGTGCTTAGGCTATCGGCTACCTGTGAGTACACCTTGTTCCTTGGTTGTGTGGTAGCAGAGGGAGGTGGCAATCCCGTCTATCCTTCATAGTCCATACCGAATTGAGCAGGTTCTTATATTGTAGGACTGTAGCCGCGTCAGTAGAGTTACCCTTTGTGGTGTTCTACTGTCTAATTGGCGTCCCGAAGTGAACATTAGAATCATAAGCCTTGCTTTGCATAGGATCAAAACCATAGGAATCCTCTCTACTCATACTCTATACCTTGATTGCTATCCCTAGACAAACTAGTTGTTAAACGTCACACACACGTTTCCCTGTGGATACGATACTTGGAATACCTCCGGGTGAAAGCTACAGTGGTATCCGTGCGCTTGCGGATTTATCTGTGTGCATCTTAAATATACCAACAAAGCTTTCTAGCACCATTGCCAGGGACATGGTTGCTGTGACTTCATCGAACCAAGTTTGTCCTTGTATCTTTTCTTTTCAAGCATGGATAACATCACGCCTATCAATCAATACGCTGCTCTCACGGGTACGCAACTAGAGCCACTGGAATCTTCGAAACCTATCCTTACACCTAGCTATAGAAATGGATTTAGCTCTTCATGAGGTTTTCTTGGAAAAATCCATAAAATTGCATGAGAGAGAGATTAGAGAGATGCATGAGAGGATTGAGCTGAGGATAATCTTGAGCTTACTCTTGAGATGATTGAGCAACTTCCAAAATTCTCGATTCATCCATGCATAGAGAGAATCATGAGTTAGGGTTTGAGGATTGATCTCAAGTGGATGAGAGAAAGGGGGTGTTCTTGAGCTAACCATGGATTGAGGGAGATGGGGGTGCTCATGAACTTGACTTGGGGCTGATCTTGCTACCCATTTCTTCCTTGTTTTCTCATCTCCTCTTCTCCTTCTTCTTCACTTCCTCTCTCTAGTTCATCCTTGTTCTTGCTGTCTAGAGAGAGAGAGTGACAGAGTGGAAATGAGAGAGTGAAGGGGTAGCTGAGCTGAATCTTCTGAGGACATCTCCCATTTCGTGCTAACTTGTGGGATCCACTAGAGAGAGTTGAGGACAGCTCATTCTCCACTCAATCTGTTGACTCAGTGAATCGACGGACGGTCCATCGATCAAGTCGGACGCTCCGTAAATTCTTTGACTTTACCAACTGATTTAGAAAAAGGAATTTTTGGCATTGAGGCCAATTTTGTTGTCCAAGGGGTTGATAAACACTCATAAGAGATGATGAAGGGTGATTAAGATCTTTTCTTCGAGGTTTCTTGTGATGTTGACTTCTAGTTGACTTGAGAGATTCAAGGGAATGGATTAGCAGATTGGGAATCCTTGTCCTGGGAGAAGATACTAGGAATCTCTCAAAGAGAATGATTGAAGTTTTCTAAGAATTTAAGGGTCTCTGCAAGGTGATCAAAGGGGTTCTATTGAAAGTTTTAGTTGGAACGACTTTGGGTCGTGACAAGTTCATTGGATCTGTTCCACCATGGCCATGAGGATGAGTACGATTCCTTTCTCCTGTTTTAGTTGCCTCCATTCGAAGCCAATTTGAGTAAGGTAGCTCATGGCCATGGGTTCGTCTAGCCACGACCGTGGATCTTTACTTTCTTTGTTCCTTCTTTTTCGAGCCACCCTCGTATGCATGTGCCTACATAGACCAGAGCACCCCTTGATTGATATGGATATGTGATGCATGCTATTGCCTGAGCCTTGTTTGCCTTGATTAAAACCACTCTACTTTGATTACACAGCTCCACGCTCGCACTATGATATGCTTGTCTGCTTGCTTGCATTTACTCCATCATACTTACATATGTGCCTTTGATATGTGATGTGCGATGGTTGGGTGATATGTGGATGGTGGATGGGGGTTAGCCGCGAGGCTCCCTGCAAGATATATGGTATGATACGCGATGGGAGCGGTGAATCCTGAGTGGGTGGTGGTGATGTGAGGAGATCTAGAGATATTCCTTGTCCTCGACCTATTTCTTTGGAGATACTGGCTAGAGTGAGAGGATGTCATGGTGCAAGTGCTGCAAGGGGAGTTCCTGTGGCGGGAACATGCAAATAAGGATTTTTGTGGATAGACCACCTCTGAGGGGTGAGTCTCATGCTTGAGGCACGTGTTTTGGTGGAAGGTGCTCACTCTGGCAAAATTAAGTACTTTGTAGGTCGTGCCATAAATCACAGGATTTTACGTACACACCACATGCCAACGGGGAAGGGGCCGTTGCCCAAATTAGTGTAGGCGACCACCAGCCTCTGTGGGAGCTAGTAGGCACATGGTCCTGTGGTCCTGTGCAATTGATGTGTATCTTCTCAAAACCCAACCCACATTCTCATTCTCACATCCTCTGCTAATCTCAACACTCATCATCCCTCACATCACCCTCGGTCTCTCAGTCTAAGCGATAAGGCAGCCTCCACACGCCCCTCATCTCAACGGCCTCAAGCCGGACCTATCTTCAGAGGGAGAGAAACGACACAAGAGAAGACTAGATAGCTAGGCCCCGCACACATGTAAGTGGTTATGACCGAGATCGCGGCTATACGTATAGAATATAAACCTCTGTAGGGAGTACACCGTTACCCCACATGAACACCGTTGACATGTCTCCGTCTAGGTGAATACCACCATCGCAAACTAGGCCGACTAACACTAGTCCTGTCCACCAGCTGGAGTGAAAGTATATGGACACCACCATATAAGTTGGGGTCATGCGGTTGAGGTATAGAGGAGTAATCCCCTCCCTCTTCACATCAATTGCACAGGACCACAGGACCATGTGCCTACTAGCTCCCACAGAGGCTGGTGGTCGCCTACACTAATTTGGGCAACGGCCCCTTCCCCGTTGGCATGTGGTGTGTACGTAAAATCCTGTGATTTATGGCACGACCTACAAAGTACTTAATTTTGCCAGAGTGAGCACCTTCCACCAAAACACGTGCCTCAAGCATGAGACTCACCCCTCAGAGGTGGTCTATCCACAAAAATCCTTATTTGCATGTTCCCGCCACAGGAACTCCCCTTGCAGCACTTGCACCATGACATCCTCTCACTCTAGCCAGTATCTCCAAAGAAATAGGTCGAGGACAAGGAATATCTCTAGATCTCCTCACATCACCACCACCCACTCAGGATTCACCGCTCCCATCGCGTATCATACCATATATCTTGCAGGGAGCCTCGCGGCTAACCCCCATCCACCATCCACATATCACCCAACCATCGCACATCACATATCAAAGGCACATATGTAAGTATGATGGAGTAAATGCAAGCAAGCAGACAAGCATATCATAGTGCGAGCGTGGAGCTGTGAATCCTGAGTGGGTGGTGGTGATGTGAGGAGATCTAGAGATATTCCTTGTCCTCGACCTATTTCTTTGGAGATACTGGCTAGAGTGAGAGGATGTCATGGTGCAAGTGCTGCAAGGGGAGTTCCTGTGGCGGGAACATGCAAATAAGGATTTTTGTGGATAGACCACCTCTGAGGGGTGAGTCTCATGCTTGAGGCACGTGTTTTGGTGGAAGGTGCTCACTCTGGCAAAATTAAGTACTTTGTAGGTCGTGCCATAAATCACAGGATTTTACGTACACACCACATGCCAACGGGGAAGGGGCCGTTGCCCAAATTAGTGTAGGCGACCACCAGCCTCTGTGGGAGCTAGTAGGCACATGGTCCTGTGGTCCTGTGCAATTGATGTGAAGAGGGAGGGGATTACTCCTCTATACCTCAACCGCATGACCCCAACTTATATGGTGGTGTCCATATACTTTCACTCCAGCTGGTGGACAGGACTAGTGTTAGTCGGCCTAGTTTGCGATGGTGGTATTCACCTAGACGGAGACATGTCAACGGTGTTCATGTGGGGTAACGGTGTACTCCCTACAGAGGTTTATATTCTATACGTATAGCCGCGATCTCGGTCATAACCACTTACATGTGTGCGGGGCCTAGCTATCTAGTCTTCTCTTGTGTCGTTTCTCTCCCTCTGAAGATAGGTCCGGCTTGAGGCCGTTGAGATGAGGGGCGTGTGGAGGCTGCCTTATCGCTTAGACTGAGAGACCGAGGGTGATGTG
Organism: Tripidium arundinaceum; assembly: GCA_030439765.1. NCBI lineage: Eukaryota > Viridiplantae > Streptophyta > Magnoliopsida > Poales > Poaceae > Tripidium > Tripidium arundinaceum. Next base: position 1,852 of record JAHUYU010001129.1, on the reverse strand, counting down.
AGGGATGATGAGTGTTGAGATTAGCAGAGGATGTGAGAATGAGAATGTGGGTTGGGTTTTGAGAAGATACACATCAATTGCACAGGACCACAGGACCATGTGCCTACTAGCTCCCACAGAGGCTGGTGGTCGCCTACACTAATTTGGGCAACGGCCCCTTCCCCGTTGGCATGTGGTGTGTACGTAAAATCCTGTGATTTATGGCACGACCTACAAAGTACTTAATTTTGCCAGAGTGAGCACCTTCCACCAAAACACGTGCCTCAAGCATGAGACTCACCCCTCAGAGGTGGTCTATCCACAAAAATCCTTATTTGCATGTTCCCGCCACAGGAACTCCCCTTGCAGCACTTGCACCATGACATCCTCTCACTCTAGCCAGTATCTCCAAAGAAATAGGTCGAGGACAAGGAATATCTCTAGATCTCCTCACATCACCACCACCCACTCAGGATTCACCGCTCCCATCGCGTATCATACCATATATCTTGCAGGGAGCCTCGCGGCTAACCCCCATCCACCATCCACATATCACCCAACCATCGCACATCACATATCAAAGGCACATATGTAAGTATGATGGAGTAAATGCAAGCAAGCAGACAAGCATATCATAGTGCGAGCGTGGAGCTGTGTAATCAAAGTAGAGTGGTTTTAATCAAGGCAAACAAGGCTCAGGCAATAGCATGCATCACATATCCATATCAATCAAGGGGTGCTCTGGTCTATGTAGGCACATGCATACGAGGGTGGCTCGAAAAAGAAGGAACAAAGAAAGTAAAGATCCACGGTCGTGGCTAGACGAACCCATGGCCATGAGCTACCTTACTCAAATTGGCTTCGAATGGAGGCAACTAAAACAGGAGAAAGGAATCGTACTCATCCTCATGGCCATGGTGGAACAGATCCAATGAACTTGTCACGACCCAAAGTCGTTCCAACTAAAACTTTCAATAGAACCCCTTTGATCACCTTGCAGAGACCCTTAAATTCTTAGAAAACTTCAATCATTCTCTTTGAGAGATTCCTAGTATCTTCTCCCAGGACAAGGATTCCCAATCTGCTAATCCATTCCCTTGAATCTCTCAAGTCAACTAGAAGTCAACATCACAAGAAACCTCGAAGAAAAGATCTTAATCACCCTTCATCATCTCTTATGAGTGTTTATCAACCCCTTGGACAACAAAATTGGCCTCAATGCCAAAAATTCCTTTTTCTAAATCAGTTGGTAAAGTCAAAGAATTTACGGAGCGTCCGACTTGATCGATGGACCGTCCGTCGATTCACTGAGTCAACAGATTGAGTGGAGAATGAGCTGTCCTCAACTCTCTCTAGTGGATCCCACAAGTTAGCACGAAATGGGAGATGTCCTCAGAAGATTCAGCTCAGCTACCCCTTCACTCTCTCATTTCCACTCTGTCACTCTCTCTCTCTAGACAGCAAGAACAAGGATGAACTAGAGAGAGGAAGTGAAGAAGAAGGAGAAGAGGAGATGAGAAAACAAGGAAGAAATGGGTAGCAAGATCAGCCCCAAGTCAAGTTCATGAGCACCCCCATCTCCCTCAATCCATGGTTAGCTCAAGAACACCCCCTTTCTCTCATCCACTTGAGATCAATCCTCAAACCCTAACTCATGATTCTCTCTATGCATGGATGAATCGAGAATTTTGGAAGTTGCTCAATCATCTCAAGAGTAAGCTCAAGATTATCCTCAGCTCAATCCTCTCATGCATCTCTAACAATTCTTACGTCATCTCGAGGAAACAAAGTTATTCCTATCCAACAATGTAAAAAGTGCAAAGTAGGATTATGTATGTCGTTAGTCCGTGGGTACAATTGGCTTGATTCGTTC
>JAHUYU010003544.1:0-21524 GCA_030439765.1 Tripidium arundinaceum | reverse complement strand
TTTCATCCAAACATTAGAGATGAAGTTAGATTGGCTTATGTGGCAAAGGGTCCAACTCGACTAGTTGGACAAGATTTATTTAATGAGGTATTTTATGTGCCAATGCTTTACTTTTGAATTTTTGTTATATTTATTGATCACATAGTAATATACATATTAAAATAATATTATAGTGCGTCCTTTCATAATTAATAGTTATATTATACATGTTCGACCTTTATAAGTCCGTCACACCTAGAAAATATTACTACCTCCGCCACTTCGAGACCCGGTGCGTCGAGTGGGCGCACGAGGTGGATCTGCCGCTTGTGGCCGTCGACGGCGACGAGAGCTAATAAGGATTGATCGAATCTTCACATCCCTCCGCTTATTAGCTAGCAATGTAACATGAGACTAGACACTAGAGAGGCTGCCGCCTGCCAGTGCCGTGTAGATAGATGATGTAACATTGACAACATGAGATGCACCATAGATTTTACAGGAAAAAAAAAAGGATCGATCGCTCCACCGAGGGTCAAGGTGTTCGGATGGCTGCTTGTTCAGAACAGGCCGGATTCATTGCAAAACTGCTCTAGCAAGGAAGAACCAGTGGCGGAGGTAGTAATATTTTCTAGGTGTGACGGACTTATAAAGGTCGAACATGTATAATATAACTATTAATTATGAAAGGACGCACTATAATATTATTTTAATATGTATATTACTATGTGATCAATAAATATAACAAAAATTCAAAAGTAAAGCATTGGCACATAAAATACCTCATTAAATAAATCTTGTCCAACTAGTCGAGTTGGACCCTTTGCCACATAAGCCAATCTAACTTCATCTCTAATGTTTGGATGAAAACCATCAATTGGAATCCGAAGTCCTGGATCAGGCTTAATGTGATCTGAGTCCATCACTTCAATCAGCTCATGCTCATCCCGTTCCCCTTGGCTAGCTATCTGATCTTCAACATGAATTTCCTCTTCATTCCTTACCTCTTGCATACCCACTGGAACCTCAAGCCCCACATCACCGTGCTCTTGGTGCACTTCTTGTTGTTGTCTAGCAATGGCATCTTCAGGCTCAGGTGGGTCTCGGTTCGAGTTGGCATTGATAGATGCTTGGGCAAAAATAGTCTTTAAATCTGTATAAACAAACCGAAGAGAAAAAGACAAAAAAAAACAATTAAAAATTGATTATGGAACTGTCCGTGCTTGATGATGTATAGCCTAGATAAATTAATTAACATGGAAAGATAATCTAATTACTAATTACAATTAACAAAAAATACCTTCCATTATGTATCTGCTCTTTTTTTGGTGGTGCCATTTTTTATGTCGATTCCATCAGATGTCAGACTTGAAGCGGCAACCGTTCGCCGTCGTCGATCTCGGCTCGCCGTCGTCGATCGCCGGCTCGCCGCCTCTTGGCCTCTTCGGCGCGCCGCCATTTTGGATGTGCGAGTGCGATAAAATACGAAGGAATACGAACGGTCTGTGTCGGCAATCGGCCAGGCCAGGAAGGCAGTCGATCAGCCAGGAAGCCAACGTGGGCTCTTGTCTTGATGTAGGCCCATGAGAATATGAGATACCAGCCCACAAACAAATCCATCCCGGCATCCGTGCATCGTCATCAGCAGGAAGCCAACGTGGGTTACGTATATGTGTATTTCACGTACATACACAGCATATATACTAGTGTTTTGTTAGCGTTTTAGGTATGGCGGCCGCCAGACCTGGCCATACAGCTGCCTCCGCCACTGGGAAGAACTTTGTCCAAGACGACAGCTGCGACCTCTGTGGGGAAGGAAGTGAGATGGCTGATCACATCATCTCTGAATGCACTTTCACCCACGCCTTTTCTGCGGTAGACTAGCTACCTACCGACATCGCCAAAGTTCACCGTCTATGGGAATCCAAACCGCCTCCTGATGTCCCCAATCTAGCCTCCTCAACACTAGTCTTGCTGTTCTGCTGGGAGCTCTGGAAGGACCGCCAAGATGTTGTCTTCAGAGCTATGCCCCCAGACCTTCACCGTCTGATCGCCTCATGCAGAGAAGCCGCACGACTATGGCAGTGTCGCATCCCCCGCGGCTACTCCTGTCTGTTTCCCGCTTGGTGTAACATCCCGCACATGAACTAAAATTGTCAAGGGGCACGATATCGCAATATATGTTGCAAATGGCGCGGTATGGTATGGATTATGCTCATCATGTACTTGTACAAGATCTTGTCTTTTTGCAAACAAATATGGTGGCTTTAGAGTAAAGGTGGGATGAGCAAGTCTGAATTTGAGAGACCTGTATGTTAATTTTTTTTTCTATTGAGCTGACATGAGTGGATGAAACTAAAACATAAACCAAGAAAAACTAAGGACTTCATATTTAGTCAGGTCAAATTTTATACTACGAGGTAGGACATTTTAAATGGGCAAGACAAAAATCAGAAGAAATTTTCTTTGGAGGGGAAGAAGAGAAGCCAATGATGACATTGCTTAATCACTCGGCCAAAAGTTTGTATGCCCAAAGATCTGGGAGGACTTGGGCTGCATGATCTCAAACATCTAGGTTGGGCTTTGAGACTAAGGTGGCTCTCGATGGCAAAGACACACCCTGTAAACCTTGGGCTGAATTTTAGATACATCTTCACTCCTCTGTGAAAGCTTTCTTCTCTGTGTTTTAGTGTGCGACACAGACAGTTTTGAGAGCATTAGATATAGCATCACTTCTGTACAAAAGCAATTGTCGGCTTCATTCCGCGCTCTGCTTCCAAGAAAGAAAGAAGGGATCGATCTGAGCAGAGGTGCGCCAGCGCCCAGCGGCGATTTTGACTGCAATTTTTTCTATTTAGAAGCGCTGTGGTTGCAACAAATGTCAGGAGCAGACACGGAATCGGCCTGCCATATATCGCTTGTATTTTCTATAACCATCTTTAACCCCATTCATCCTGTGGGTAAACAAAGACAAGACCATTTGGCAGGCAAGGCGCAAGAATCCAAACCTGATGTCCCCAATCTAGCCTCCTCAACACTAGTCTTGCTGTTCTGCTGGGAGCTCTGGAAGGACCGCCAAGATGTTGTCTTCAGAGCTATGCCCCCAGACCTTCACCGTCTGATCGCCTCATGCAGAGAAGCCGCACGACTATGGCAGTGTCGCATCCCCCGCGGCTACTCCTGTCTGTTTCCCGCTTGGTGTAACATCCCGCACATGAACTAAAATTGTCAAGGGGCACGATATCGCAATATATGTTGCAAATGGCGCGGTATGGTATGGATTATGCTCATCATGTACTTGTACAAGATCTTGTCTTTTTGCAAACAAATATGGTGGCTTTAGAGTAAAGGTGGGATGAGCAAGTCTGAATTTGAGAGACCTGTATGTTAATTTTTTTTTCTATTGAGCTGACATGAGTGGATGAAACTAAAACATAAACCAAGAAAAACTAAGGACTTCATATTTAGTCAGGTCAAATTTTATACTACGAGGTAGGACATTTTAAATGGCAAGACAAAAATCAGAAGAAATTTTTCTTTGGAGGGGAAGAAGAGAAGCCAATGATGACATTGCTTAATCACTCGGCCAAAAGTTTGTATGCCCAAAGATCTGGGAGGACTTGGGCTGCATGATCTCAAACATCTAGGTTGGGCTTTGAGACTAAGGTGGCTCTCGATGGCAAAGACACACCCTGTAAACCTTGGGCTGAATTTTAGATACATCTTCACTCCTCTGTGAAAGCTTTCTTCTCTGTGTTTTAGTGTGCGACACAGACAGTTTTGAGAGCATTAGATATAGCATCACTTCTGTACAAAAGCAATTGTCGGCTTCATTCCGCGCTCTGCTTCCAAGAAAGAAAGAAGGGATCGATCTGAGCAGAGGTGCGCCAGCGCCCAGCGGCGATTTTGACTGCAATTTTTTCTATTTAGAAGCGCTGTGGTTGCAACAAATGTCAGGAGCAGACACGGAATCGGCCTGCCATATATCGCTTGTATTTTCTATAACCATCTTTAACCCCATTCATCCTGTGGGTAAACAAAGACAAGACCATTTGGCAGGCAAGGCGCAAGAATCCAAACCTGAAGTACTACTAAAAATGGGGTCAATGCCACGGGAAGTTGGCACTCGGCTGGGCAGCACGGCGAAATGCTTGGAGTGGACAGCTGCGGGCTAACGAACGCGTTGCGGATAGCAAGATTTGGATGAAACCGGACACCTGCGGACGAGGAAAAAAAATTCTGCGACACCAGACGCCAGACGCCAAGCGTCCGGGACGCTGCTCCGCGGTCACCACGAGGCTGAGTGGACGGAACTTCCCGTCGCAGCCCCCGCCCCGCGCCCGCACCGGACGGCTTGCCAATGGCTGCTCGAGGGGTCTGCGTCTGCCCGGAAGAAAAAAAAATCGGTGGGAGACGACGTACGATCCCATAGAGGTGACTGTTGCAGTGGTGTTTAAGTTTAAGAGAAATAGTTAAAAAACTACAACATTTTTCTGAGTACAGACACGTGTCAGTGAATCCACGGCAAGACCTGTTCAGCAGGGGACAAAGCATGTGTATGTGACACAGTTGTGGTAACATTTTTCTGAGTATAGACACGTGTCAGTGAATCCACGGCAAGATCTATTCACCAGGGGACAAAGCAGGTGTATGTGACACCGTTGCGCCATGATCCTTCGGTGTGGCTCCCTGGCGGAACGTGACTCCCTTCGACTGCTCAGCCCCATCGCTTGCGACGGGTCCGAGCTTTTTCTTCAGAAACCGGAAGAAACTTCAAACCGTTTTTACCGTGTGCCCACCTGGTTAGCTTTTGTGACCATTGCTGATTTCCCTAATGAGCACTGGTACGAAAGCAAAATCATGGAATGCTTCAGGGGCTTCTGTGAGGTTGTTGAGATCGATCCAGCCTGCCTTACTGGGGACAACTTCGCTGCCCTCCGCCTGCTCCTCGAGGTGAATGACAGGCTAGACATCCCTTTTGAGATCAAGATTTCCTCCAAGAAGGGAGGCGGCAGGGCCGGCTGTGTGGCCCGGGTTCTGCCGATCCGGGTCTGGCCCAGGGCGTATCAGCTTGATAGCCAGGGCAACTTGGCGCGCTTTTTCGGTCCGCCGCCTCCACCACCTCATGGTCCCAGCCAAGGGCCAATGGGACCGTTCTGCAGGGAGCAGCAGCTTCGCCCGCAGCCGCACCATGTCAACCTGATGTACCCGCCGCAGCCCGCGCAAAACAACAACCATAACCACCAGGACAACCACAGCAATCACTACCACCTCTCCCCCATCCTACTGGCGCCGTTGCTTCCTGCATCTCAAATCCTCGGCTTAGCTTTGGCTTTCGCGCGCGTCCTCGCTAACCCACCTTCCTACACTGAGGGCAACAAGAGCGACACTAGTACCACATCCACCACTGCTACAGCCCTACCTCCGATCTCCTGATCGGTCCAGCCAGCCCAGCAGCACCTCCTTCTTTGGCCTCCACCCCCAGCCCACCCATCATCACCTACCGCCGCACTCGGGTGCGTTTGGCCAAGCCTGCTGCTCCTAAACGCCACAGTTCCCGCCTTGCTGCTAAAGCTCCGGCCAACTTCATCGACATGACCACCCAGGCGATCCAGCGCAAGGCACTGCTCAACTCCCTCTCTGGGTGTTCTGCCAGCCTCAAGAAGCATGTCACCAAGAACAACATCCTATCCCGCAACAAACTGCCCATCGGGGTCACGGGGCTGCGCAAGCTGGTGTCTGCTGTCGGCATTAGCTGCAAGAACGTTGATGTCGTCGGCGTGGTGGCTGACGTGGCCGAATGATTGGCAAGCGCCTTTGCGCTTTTCGGCGGCTTGCGCTCCCACCCCAACGGCCGCTGGGGATCAAAAAACGTCAGCACACCTATCTTAACCTTTTCGATGTGTCTTAGCTTGTCCTTTTCCTTTTGCAGTTTTTTTGTTTTGGCGGGCTGCGGCGGGTACATCAGGTTGACATGGTGCGGCTGCGGGCGAAGCTGCTGCTCCCTGCAGAACGGTCCCATTGGCCCTTGGCTGGGACCATGAGGTGGTGGAGGCGGCGGACCGAAAAAGCGCGCCAAGTTGCCCTGGCTATCAAGCTGATACGCCCTGGGCCAGACCCGGATCGGCAGAACCCGGGCCACACAGCCGGCCCTGCCGCCTCCCTTCTTGGAGGAAATCTTGATCTCAAAAGGGATGTCTAGCCTGTCATTCACCTCGAGGAGCAGGCGGAGGGCAGCGAAGTTGTCCCCAGTAAGGCAGGCTGGATCGATCTCAACAACCTCACAGAAGCCCCTGAAGCATTCCATGATTTTGCTTTCGTACCAGTGCTCATTAGGGAAATCAGCAATGGTCACAAAAGCTAACCAGGTGGGCACACGGTAAAAACGGTTTGAAGTTTCTTCCGGTTTCTGAAGAAAAAGCTCGGACCCGTCGCAAGCGATGGGGCTGAGCAGTCGAAGGGAGTCACGTTCCGCCAGGGAGCCACACCGAAGGATCATGGCGCAACGGTGTCACATACACCTGCTTTGTCCCCTGGTGAATAGATCTTGCCGTGGATTCACTGACACGTGTCTATACTCAGAAAAATGTTACCACAACTGTGTCACATACACATGCTTTGTCCCCTGCTGAACAGGTCTTGCCGTGGATTCACTGACACGTGTCTGTACTCAGAAAAATGTTGTAGTTTTTTAACTATTTCTCTTAAACTTAAACACCACTGCAACAGTCACCTCTATGGGATCGTACGTCGTCTCCCACCGATTTTTTTTTCTTCCGGGCAGACGCAGACCCCTCGAGCAGCCATTGGCAAGCCGTCCGGTGCGGGGCGCGGGGCGGGGGCTGCGACGGGAAGTTCCGTCCACTCAGCCTCGTGGTGACCGCGGAGCAGCGTCCCGGACGCTTGGCGTCTGGCGTCTGGTGTCGCAGAATTTTTTTTCCTCGTCCGCAGGTGTCCGGTTTCATCCAAATCTTGCTATCCGCAACGCGTTCGTTAGCCCGCAGCTGTCCACTCCAAGCATTTCGCCGTGCTGCCCAGCCGAGTGCCAACTTCCCGTGGCATTGACCCCATTTTTAGTAGTACTTCAGGTTTGGATTCTTGCGCCTTGCCTGCCAAATGGTCTTGTCTTTGTTTACCCACAGGATGAATGGGGTTAAAGATGGTTATAGAAAATACAAGCGATATATGGCAGGCCGATTCCGTGTCTGCTCCTGACATTTGTTGCAACCACAGCGCTTCTAAATAGAAAAAATTGCAGTCAAAATCGCCGCTGGGCGCTGGCGCACCTCTGCTCAGATCGATCCCTTCTTTCTTTCTTGGAAGCAGAGCGCGGAATGAAGCCGACAATTGCTTTTGTACAGAAGTGATGCTATATCTAATGCTCTCAAAACTGTCTGTGTCGCACACTAAAACACAGAGAAGAAAGCTTTCACAGAGGAGTGAAGATGTATCTAAAATTCAGCCCAAGGTTTACAGGGTGTGTCTTTGCCATCGAGAGCCACCTTAGTCTCAAAGCCCAACCTAGATGTTTGAGATCATGCAGCCCAAGTCCTCCCAGATCTTTGGGCATACAAACTTTTGGCCGAGTGATTAAGCAATGTCATCATTGGCTTCTCTTCTTCCCTCCAAAGAAAATTTCTTCTGATTTTTGTCTTGCCCATTTAAAATGTCCTACCTCGTAGTATAAAATTTGACCTGACTAAATATGAAGTCCTTAGTTTTTCTTGGTTTATGTTTTAGTTTCATCCACTCATGTCAGCTCAATAGAAAAAAAAATTAACATACAGGTCTCTCAAATTCAGACTTGCTCATCCCACCTTTACTCTAAAGCCACCATATTTGTTTGCAAAAAGACAAGATCTTGTACAAGTACATGATGAGCATAATCCATACCATACCGCGCCATTTGCAACATATATTGCGATATCGTGCCCCTTGACAATTTTAGTTCATGTGCGGGATGTTACACCAAGCGGGAAACAGACAGGAGTAGCCGCGGGGGATGCGACACTGCCATAGTCGTGCGGCTTCTCTGCATGAGGCGATCAGACGGTGAAGGTCTGGGGGCATAGCTCTGAAGACAACATCTTGGCGGTCCTTCCAGAGCTCCCAGCAGAACAGCAAGACTAGTGTTGAGGAGGCTAGATTGGGGACATCAGGAGGCGGTTTGGATTCCATAGACGGTGAACTTTGGCGATGTCGGTAGGTAGCTAGTCTACCGCAGAAAAGGCGTGGGTGAAAGTGCATTCAGAGATGATGTGATCAGCCATCTCACTTCCTTCCCCACAGAGGTCGCAGCTGTCGTCTTGGACAAAGTTCTTCCCAGTGGCGGAGGCAGCTGTATGGCCAGGTCTGGCGGCCGCCATACCTAAAACGCTAACAAAACACTAGTATATATGCTGTGTATGTACGTGAAATACACATATACGTAACCCACGTTGGCTTCCTGCTGATGACGATGCACGGATGCCGGATGGATTTGTTTGTGGGCTGGTATCTCATATTCTCATGGGCCTACATCAAGACAAGAGCCCACGTTGGCTTCCTGGCTGATCGACTGCCTTCCTGGCCTGGCCGATTGCCGACACAGACCGTTCGTATTCCTTCGTATTTTATCGCACTCGCACATCCAAAATGGCGGCGCGCCGAAGAGGCCAAGAGGCGGCGAGCCGGCGATCGACGACGGCGAGCCGAGATCGACGACGGCGAACGGTTGCCGGCTTCAAGTCTGACATCTGATGGAATCGACATAAAAAATGGCACCACCAAAAAAAGAGCAGATACATAATGGAAGGTATTTTTTGTTAATTGTAATTAGTAATTAGATTATCTTTCCATGTTAATTAATTTATCTAGGCTATACATCATCAAGCACGGACAGTTCCATAATCAATTTTTAATTGTTTTTTTTTGTCTTTTTCTCTTCGGTTTGTTTATACAGATTTAAAGACTATTTTTGCCCAAGCATCTATCAATGCCAACTCGAACCGAGACCCACCTGAGCCTGAAGATGCCATTGCTAGACAACAACAAGAAGTGCACCAAGAGCACGGTGATGTGGGGCTTGAGGTTCCAGTGGGTATGCAAGAGGTAAGGAATGAAGAGGAAATTCATGTTGAAGATCAGATAGCTAGCCAAGGGGAACGGGATGAGCATGAGCTGATTGAAGTGATGGACTCAGATCACATTAAGCCTGATCCAGGACTTCGGATTCCAATTGATGGTTTTCATCCAAACATTAGAGATGAAGTTAGATTGGCTTATGTGGCAAAGGGTCCAACTCGACTAGTTGGACAAGATTTATTTAATGAGGTATTTTATGTGCCAATGCTTTACTTTTGAATTTTTGTTATATTTATTGATCACATAGTAATATACATATTAAAATAATATTATAGTGCGTCCTTTCATAATTAATAGTTATATTATACATGTTCGACCTTTATAAGTCCGTCACACCTAGAAAATATTACTACCTCCGCCACTGGTTCTTCCTTGCTAGAGCAGTTTTGCAATGAATCCGGCCTGTTCTGAACAAGCAGCCATCCGAACACCTTGACCCTCGGTGGAGCGATCGATCCTTTTTTTTTTCCTGTAAAATCTATGGTGCATCTCATGTTGTCAATGTTACATCATCTATCTACACGGCACTGGCAGGCGGCAGCCTCTCTAGTGTCTAGTCTCATGTTACATTGCTAGCTAATAAGCGGAGGGATGTGAAGATTCGATCAATCCTTATTAGCTCTCGTCGCCGTCGACGGCCACAAGCGGCAGATCCACCTCGTGCGCCCACTCGACGCACCGGGTCTCGAAGTGGCGGAGGTAGTAATATTTTCTAGGTGTGACGGACTTATAAAGGTCGAACATGTATAATATAACTATTAATTATGAAAGGACGCACTATAATATTATTTTAATATGTATATTACTATGTGATCAATAAATATAACAAAAATTCAAAAGTAAAGCATTGGCACATAAAATACCTCATTAAATAAATCTTGTCCAACTAGTCGAGTTGGACCCTTTGCCACATAAGCCAATCTAACTTCATCTCTAATGTTTGGATGAAAACCATCAATTGGAATCCGAAGTCCTGGATCAGGCTTAATGTGATCTGAGTCCATCACTTCAATCAGCTCATGCTCATCCCGTTCCCCTTGGCTAGCTATCTGATCTTCAACATGAATTTCCTCTTCATTCCTTACCTCTTGCATACCCACTGGAACCTCAAGCCCCACATCACCGTGCTCTTGGTGCACTTCTTGTTGTTGTCTAGCAATGGCATCTTCAGGCTCAGGTGGGTCTCGGTTCGAGTTGGCATTGATAGATGCTTGGGCAAAAATAGTCTTTAAATCTGTATAAACAAACCGAAGAGAAAAAGACAAAAAAAAACAATTAAAAATTGATTATGGAACTGTCCGTGCTTGATGATGTATAGCCTAGATAAATTAATTAACATGGAAAGATAATCTAATTACTAATTACAATTAACAAAAAATACCTTCCATTATGTATCTGCTCTTTTTTTGGTGGTGCCATTTTTTATGTCGATTCCATCAGATGTCAGACTTGAAGCCGGCAACCGTTCGCCGTCGTCGATCTCGGCTCGCCGTCGTCGATCGCCGGCTCGCCGCCTCTTGGCCTCTTCGGCGCGCCGCCATTTTGGATGTGCGAGTGCGATAAAATACGAAGGAATACGAACGGTCTGTGTCGGCAATCGGCCAGGCCAGGAAGGCAGTCGATCAGCCAGGAAGCCAACGTGGGCTCTTGTCTTGATGTAGGCCCATGAGAATATGAGATACCAGCCCACAAACAAATCCATCCGGCATCCGTGCATCGTCATCAGCAGGAAGCCAACGTGGGTTACGTATATGTGTATTTCACGTACATACACAGCATATATACTAGTGTTTTGTTAGCGTTTTAGGTATGGCGGCCGCCAGACCTGGCCATACAGCTGCCTCCGCCACTGGGAAGAACTTTGTCCAAGACGACAGCTGCGACCTCTGTGGGAAGGAAGTGAGATGGCTGATCACATCATCTCTGAATGCACTTTCACCCACGCCTTTTCTGCGGTAGACTAGCTACCTACCGACATCGCCAAAGTTCACCGTCTATGGGAATCCAAACCGCCTCCTGATGTCCCAATCTAGCCTCCTCAACACTAGTCTTGCTGTTCTGCTGGGAGCTCTGGAAGGACCGCCAAGATGTTGTCTTCAGAGCTATGCCCCCAGACCTTCACCGTCTGATCGCCTCATGCAGAGAAGCCGCACGACTATGGCAGTGTCGCATCCCCCGCGGCTACTCCTGTCTGTTTCCCGCTTGGTGTAACATCCCGCACATGAACTAAAATTGTCAAGGGGCACGATATCGCAATATATGTTGCAAATGGCGCGGTATGGTATGGATTATGCTCATCATGTACTTGTACAAGATCTTGTCTTTTTGCAAACAAATATGGTGGCTTTAGAGTAAAGGTGGGATGAGCAAGTCTGAATTTGAGAGACCTGTATGTTAATTTTTTTTTCTATTGAGCTGACATGAGTGGATGAAACTAAAACATAAACCAAGAAAAACTAAGGACTTCATATTTAGTCAGGTCAAATTTTATACTACGAGGTAGGACATTTTAAATGGGCAAGACAAAAATCAGAAGAAATTTTCTTTGGAGGGGAAGAAGAGAAGCCAATGATGACATTGCTTAATCACTCGGCCAAAAGTTTGTATGCCCAAAGATCTGGGAGGACTTGGGCTGCATGATCTCAAACATCTAGGTTGGGCTTTGAGACTAAGGTGGCTCTCGATGGCAAAGACACACCCTGTAAACCTTGGGCTGAATTTTAGATACATCTTCACTCCTCTGTGAAAGCTTTCTTCTCTGTGTTTTAGTGTGCGACACAGACAGTTTTGAGAGCATTAGATATAGCATCACTTCTGTACAAAAGCAATTGTCGGCTTCATTCCGCGCTCTGCTTCCAAGAAAGAAAGAAGGGATCGATCTGAGCAGAGGTGCGCCAGCGCCCAGCGGCGATTTTGACTGCAATTTTTTCTATTTAGAAGCGCTGTGGTTGCAACAAATGTCAGGAGCAGACACGGAATCGGCCTGCCATATATCGCTTGTATTTTCTATAACCATCTTTAACCCCATTCATCCTGTGGGTAAACAAAGACAAGACCATTTGGCAGGCAAGGCGCAAGAATCCAAACCTGAAGTACTACTAAAAATGGGGTCAATGTTACATCATCTATCTACACGGCACTGGCAGGCGGCAGCCTCTCTAGTGTCTAGTCTCATGTTACATTGCTAGCTAATAAGCGGAGGGATGTGAAGATTCGATCAATCCTTATTAGCTCTCGTCGCCGTCGACGGCCACAAGCGGCAGATCCACCTCGTGCGCCCACTCGACGCACCGGGTCTCGAAGTGGCGGCTCCTCACTTCGTTGGGCAGGTAGGTCACCCAAGCCTTGAGCCCTAAGCGCCAACGCAGCGTCCTCCCTTCCGCTTCCCTCCCCACCCTCCACGTCATCTCCTCCGGCAGCTCGTCGCCGGCCACCACCAGCCCTCGCATCATGCTGAACGCCCGCCCAGGCCCGCCATACCGCCTTCTCATGATGCCGTTCCTGGGGTCTGATGCTCCGGTGCCGCCGGGGCGCCACCCGGACACCTCCGTCCCGGTGACCGGGTCGTAGAGAATCCCCTCGAACACGCCGGCGCTGCCCTCGGCCTCCTGCTCCCACCGCCAGCTCCTGTTACGCGTCCGCGCCGACGAGCGCATCTTCGCCTTGATTCTCGGCGGGCCGCCGCCGCTGGCTGGTTTGGTGGCGCCGGCGAAGGCGCCCTTGACGGTGCGCGTCATCTCGACGTCACGTTCGGGGTTCCCCGTCGAGCGGCCGAGGCTCGGGCCGGTGGCATAGGACGCGCCGAACCGCGGGCCGACCCAGAGGCGGATACGGGACGGGAAATGGCTCTCGCCGTCCATGACGTCGTCGACACCGGCATCTTCTTCTTCTTCCCCGTCGATGGCGCCGTCGTCGTCCTTACGGAACGCGAGCCGCGCGACGCGTACCCGGACGTTGTCGACGCGCACGGAGACGGTCACGAACCTCCTGTCGCGCACCCGCACCGCGTACTCCAGCTGCGCCACGGCCTCCAGCTGCTGGTGCACCAGGCCGTACCGCAGCGCCGGCTCCTCGGGCACCTCGTGCGGCGACGCCGCGATGGACGCGGACGCGGGGCCCGTGACGACGCGCGGCATGGCGAGCACGGGCGCGTAGCCTCTCAGGATCCAGAGGCCGTGCACCTCGGTGGCGTACGACAGGCACGCGGCGGGGAGCGCGCGACGACGACGCGGTGCCGCCGACCCGGCAGCAGCCTGTATCTCCCGCAGCAGGCACCACTTGGCGAGCATGTACCCGAGCGAACGCATGAACCGGCCCTCGACGTCCGGGCCGACGGAGCGCAGGAACACGCCGAGCGCCGGCCGGCACACGCCGAGGCCGCGCTCGATCTCCGCCCCGAGGTCGCGGAAGAAAAGGTACCCGGCGTCCGCCGGGGCGTCGAGTGCGCACAGCCAGAAGAGCCGCAGCAGGAGAGCGAGCGAGAAGAAGGCCGCGGCGGGCGCAGAGGGATCGGCGCCACCCGCCCCGACGACGACGGCGGAGACGGTCTCCGCGTCCACCTTGGCCTCGGACGCGTCCCCGCCGAGGTCGTCAACGCCGGCCGCGCCCAAGCAAGGGGCGTACGGAGAGAGCGCGAGCACCTCGTTGAGGAGCTGAACCAGAAGCTGCACCCTCACCGCGACCGGCGAGGACGCCGCGAAGCGTTCGGACGCCACAGCGCGCGCGCCTCGCCGCCTGCGCCGTTGATGGCGACGGTGAAAGCGACAAGCAGTGCGGGCTCGCCGTCATCATCGCCGTCGGCCGGAGACGCAGAAGCAGCAGCAGTTGTGTCGGCCTGCAGGACGATGGAGGCGCCGTCGGTGGAGGCGGCTAGCGGAGAGACCATGGCGGCGACGGTGTGTCGGGGCTGCCTTCATCACGAAGAGGAGGCGGCAGGGAGGCCAGCCACGGCCACGCGTCGTCCATGGGTTGTGGCTAGCGTTAGCGTAGGTAGGACGGATACCGGTGCAGGGTGCACCGTGCGCGTACGTGGTCGTGATGGCGAGGGCGAGGGCGAGGGCGAGGGCGAGGCCGCGAGGGTAGTTTCTTCCGTGGTGGGTGCGGTTTATGGCGCGGAACTGAGGTTTGGATTGTGTGTGGAGGACTGGTGGCCACAGAGTAGCGGACGGCTAGGAGCTGGACCTCGTCACAACTCACAGGGGGTGGTGCTCCATCGTACTTGCTACTCCTGATGAAGCCCCAAGAGTCAAGACTCAAAGAGTAGTGCTAAAGTTGCAGGGATACACGGTGATTTGCCGTGGATCACTAGCTTATAGTTGTAGTCTGCAGAGCAATGAGGCAGTTTTGTTGCCCTGTTCGTTTGTCCTTTTCAGCAGACTTATCAGTCGTACTTCAGCTTATTCTCTCTCACAAAAACACTATTGAATCAGTCAGAATCAGCCGAAAAACCACCAGCCGAACAGCGCTGTTATCGCGGAAGAATGTTCAGCGTAGCTGTTTGATACATGGTATATATAGAGACCGACAGAACTAGGCAACTGTTATCTGCTCTGTTAACAATGGTCACCTGTCCATTTGGGTGCCTAGAACATCTCAAAAACAACGGGCTGATCTAACACTAACAGGACAGGATTTCCTCTTTTCTCCTGTTTGCTCCTGTCTTTCCACCTAGAAAAATCCACAACCGCTGACATGGTAAGGGATAGGGATGAAACGGTACGGAAATATCCCTGTACCGAACCGCATCGTTTTCTACATTTGATCCGATCGAATTCGTATTTTCGGACAAATTCGAATTCGGTTCGAAACACGGAAGAAACTACCCTCGCGGCCTCGCCCTCGCCCTCGCCCTCGCCCTCGCCATCACGACCACGTACGCGCACGGTGCACCCCTGCACCGGTATCCGTCCTACCTACGCTAACGCTAGCCACAACCCATGGACGACGCGTGGCCGTGGCTGGCCTCCCTGCCGCCTCCTCTTCGTGATGAAGGCAGCCCCGACACACCGTCGCCGCCATGGTCTCTCCCGCTAGCCGCCTCCACCGACGGCGCCTCCATCGTCCTGCAGGCCGACACAACTGCTGCTGCTTCTGCGTCTCCGGCCGACGGCGATGATGACGGCGAGCCCGCACTGCTTGTCGCTTTCACCGTCGCCATCAACGGCGCAGGCGGCGAGGCGCGCGCGCTGTGGGCGTCCGAACGCTTCGCGGCGGTCCTCGCCGGTCGCGGTGAGGGTGCAGCTTCTGGTTCAGCTCCTCAACGAGGTGCTCGCGCTCTCTCCGTACGCCCCTTGCTTGGGCGCGGCCGGCGTTGACGACCTCGGCGGGGGACGCGTCCGAGGCCAAGGTGGACGCGGAGACCGTCTCCGCCGTCGTCGTCGGGGCGGGTGGCGCCGATCCCTCTGCGCCCGCCGCGGCCTTCTTCTCGCTCGCTCTCCTGCTGCGGCTCTTCTGGCTGTGCGCACTCGACGCCCCGGCGGACGCCGGGTACCTTTTCTTCCGCGACCTCGGGGCGGAGATCGAGCGCGGCCTCGGCGTGTGCCGGCCGGCGCTCGGCGTGTTCCTGCGCTCCGTCGGCCCGGACGTCGAGGGCCGGTTCATGCGTTCGCTCGGGTACATGCTCGCCAAGTGGTGCCTGCTGCGGGAGATACAGGCTGCTGCCGGGTCGGCGGCACCGCGTCGTCGTCGCGCGCTCCCCGCCGCGTGCCTGTCGTACGCCACCGAGGTGCACGGCCTCTGGATCCTGAGAGGCTACGCGCCCGTGCTCGCCATGCCGCGCGTCGTCACGGGCCCCGCGTCCGCGTCCATCGCGGCGTCGCCGCACGAGGTGCCCGAGGAGCCGGCGCTGCGGTACGGCCTGGTGCACCAGCAGCTGGAGGCCGTGGCGCAGCTGGAGTACGCGGTGCGGGTGCGCGACAGGAGGTTCGTGACCGTCTCCGTGCGCGTCGACAACGTCCGGGTACGCGTCGCGCGGCTCGCGTTCCGTAAGGACGACGACGGCGCCATCGACGGGGAAGAAGAAGAAGATGCCGGTGTCGACGACGTCATGGACGGCGAGAGCCATTTCCCGTCCCGTATCCGCCTCTGGGTCGGCCCGCGGTTCGGCGCGTCCTATGCCACCGGCCCCGAGCCTCGGCCGCTCGACGGGGAACCCCGAACGTGACGTCGAGATGACGCGCACCGTCAAGGGCGCCTTCGCCGGCGCCACCAAACCAGCCAGCGGCGGCGGCCGCCGAGAATCAAGGCGAAGATGCGCTCGTCGGCGCGGACGCGTAACAGGAGCTGGCGGTGGGAGCAGGAGGCCGAGGGCAGCGCCGGCGTGTTCGAGGGGATTCTCTACGACCCGGTCACCGGGACGGAGGTGTCCGGGTGGCGCCCCGGCGGCACCGGAGCATCAGACCCCAGGAACGGCATCATGAGAAGGCGGTATGGCGGGCCTGGGCGGGCGTTCAGCATGATGCGAGGGCTGGTGGTGGCCGGCGACGAGCTGCCGGAGGAGATGACGTGGAGGGTGGGGAGGGAAGCGGAAGGGAGGACGCTGCGTTGGCGCTTAGGGCTCAAGGCTTGGGTGACCTACCTGCCCAACGAAGTGAGGAGCCGCCACTTCGAGACCCGGTGCGTCGAGTGGGCGCACGAGGTGGATCTGCCGCTTGTGGCCGTCGACGGCGACGAGAGCTAATAAGGATTGATCGAATCTTCACATCCCTCCGCTTATTAGCTAGCAATGTAACATGAGACTAGACACTAGAGAGGCTGCCGCCTGCCAGTGCCGTGTAGATAGATGATGTAACATTGACCCCATTTTTAGTAGTACTTCAGGTTTGGATTCTTGCGCCTTGCCTGCCAAATGGTCTTGTCTTTGTTTACCCACAGGATGAATGGGGTTAAAGATGGTTATAGAAAATACAAGCGATATATGGCAGGGGCCGATTCCGTGTCTGCTCCTGACATTTGTTGCAACCACAGCGCTTCTAAATAGAAAAAATTGCAGTCAAAATCGCCGCTGGGCGCTGGCGCACCTCTGCTCAGATCGATCCCTTCTTTCTTTCTTGGAAGCAGAGCGCGGAATGAAGCCGACAATTGCTTTTGTACAGAAGTGATGCTATATCTAATGCTCTCAAAACTGTCTGTGTCGCACACTAAAACACAGAGAAGAAAGCTTTCACAGAGGAGTGAAGATGTATCTAAAATTCAGCCCAAGGTTTACAGGGTGTGTCTTTGCCATCGAGAGCCACCTTAGTCTCAAAGCCCAACCTAGATGTTTGAGATCATGCAGCCCAAGTCCTCCCAGATCTTTGGGCATACAAACTTTTGGCCGAGTGATTAAGCAATGTCATCATTGGCTTCTCTTCTTCCCCTCCAAAGAAAATTTCTTCTGATTTTTGTCTTGCCCATTTAAAATGTCCTACCTCGTAGTATAAATTTGACCTGACTAAATATGAAGTCCTTAGTTTTTCTTGGTTTATGTTTTAGTTTCATCCACTCATGTCAGCTCAATAGAAAAAAAAATTAACATACAGGTCTCTCAAATTCAGACTTGCTCATCCCACCTTTACTCTAAAGCCACCATATTTGTTTGCAAAAAGACAAGATCTTGTACAAGTACATGATGAGCATAATCCATACCATACCGCGCCATTTGCAACATATATTGCGATATCGTGCCCCTTGACAATTTTAGTTCATGTGCGGGATGTTACACCAAGCGGGAAACAGACAGGAGTAGCCGCGGGGGATGCGACACTGCCATAGTCGTGCGGCTTCTCTGCATGAGGCGATCAGACGGTGAAGGTCTGGGGGCATAGCTCTGAAGACAACATCTTGGCGGTCCTTCCAGAGCTCCCAGCAGAACAGCAAGACTAGTGTTGAGGAGGCTAGATTGGGGACATCAGGAGGCGGTTTGGATTCCCATAGACGGTGAACTTTGGCGATGTCGGTAGGTAGCTAGTCTACCGCAGAAAAGGCGTGGGTGAAAGTGCATTCAGAGATGATGTGATCAGCCATCTCACTTCCTTCCCCACAGAGGTCGCAGCTGTCGTCTTGGACAAAGTTCTTCCCAGTGGCGGAGGCAGCTGTATGGCCAGGTCTGGCGGCCGCCATACCTAAAACGCTAACAAAACACTAGTATATATGCTGTGTATGTACGTGAAATACACATATACGTAACCCACGTTGGCTTCCTGCTGATGACGATGCACGGATGCCGGATGGATTTGTTTGTGGGCTGGTATCTCATATTCTCATGGGCCTACATCAAGACAAGAGCCCACGTTGGCTTCCTGGCTGATCGACTGCCTTCCTGGCCTGGCCGATTGCCGACACAGACCGTTCGTATTCCTTCGTATTTTATCGCACTCGCACATCCAAAATGGCGGCGCGCCGAAGAGGCCAAGAGGCGGCGAGCCGGCGATCGACGACGGCGAGCCGAGATCGACGACGGCGAACGGTTGCCGGCTTCAAGTCTGACATCTGATGGAATCGACATAAAAAATGGCACCACCAAAAAAAGAGCAGATACATAATGGAAGGTATTTTTTGTTAATTGTAATTAGTAATTAGATTATCTTTCCATGTTAATTAATTTATCTAGGCTATACATCATCAAGCACGGACAGTTCCATAATCAATTTTTAATTGTTTTTTTTTGTCTTTTTCTCTTCGGTTTGTTTATACAGATTTAAAGACTATTTTTGCCCAAGCATCTATCAATGCAACTCGAACCGAGACCCACCTGAGCCTGAAGATGCCATTGCTAGACAACAACAAGAAGTGCACCAAGAGCACGGTGATGTGGGGCTTGAGGTTCCAGTGGGTATGCAAGAGGTAAGGAATGAAGAGGAAATTCATGTTGAAGATCAGATAGCCTAGATAAATTAATTAACATGGAAAGATAATCTAATTACTAATTACAATTAACAAAAATACCTTCCATTATGTATCTGCTCTTTTTTTGGTGGTGCCATTTTTTATGTCGATTCCATCAGATGTCAGACTTGAAGCCGGCAACCGTTCGCCGTCGTCGATCTCGGCTCGCCGTCGTCGATCGCCGGCTCGCCGCCTCTTGGCCTCTTCGGCGCGCCGCCATTTTGGATGTGCGAGTGCGATAAAATACGAAGGAATACGAACGGTCTGTGTCGGCAATCGGCCAGGCCAGGAAGGCAGTCGATCAGCCAGGAAGCCAACGTGGGCTCTTGTCTTGATGTAGGCCCATGAGAATATGAGATACCAGCCCACAAACAAATCCATCCGGCATCCGTGCATCGTCATCAGCAGGAAGCCAACGTGGGTTACGTATATGTGTATTTCACGTACATACACAGCATATATACTAGTGTTTTGTTAGCGTTTTAGGTATGGCGGCCGCCAGACCTGGCCATACAGCTGCCTCCGCCACTGGGAAGAACTTTGTCCAAGACGACAGCTGCGACCTCTGTGGGGAAGGAAGTGAGATGGCTGATCACATCATCTCTGAATGCACTTTCACCCACGCCTTTTCTGCGGTAGACTAGCTACCTACCGACATCGCCAAAGTTCACCGTCTATGGGAATCCAAACCGCCTCCTGATGTCCCCAATCTAGCCTCCTCAACACTAGTCTTGCTGTTCTGCTGGGAGCTCTGGAAGGACCGCCAAGATGTTGTCTTCAGAGCTATGCCCCCAGACCTTCACCGTCTGATCGCCTCATGCAGAGAAGCCGCACGACTATGGCAGTGTCGCATCCCCGCGGCTACTCCTGTCTGTTTCCCGCTTGGTGTAACATCCCGCACATGAACTAAAATTGTCAAGGGGCACGATATCGCAATATATGTTGCAAATGGCGCGGTATGGTATGGATTATGCTCATCATGTACTTGTACAAGATCTTGTCTTTTGCAAACAAATATGGTGGCTTTAGAGTAAAGGTGGGATGAGCAAGTCTGAATTTGAGAGACCTGTATGTTAATTTTTTTTTCTATTGAGCTGACATGAGTGGATGAAACTAAAACATAAACCAAGAAAAACTAAGGACTTCATATTTAGTCAGGTCAAATTTTATACTACGAGGTAGGACATTTTAAATGGGCAAGACAAAAATCAGAAGAAATTTTCTTTGGAGGGGAAGAAGAGAAGCCAATGATGACATTGCTTAATCACTCGGCCAAAAGTTTGTATGCCCAAAGATCTGGAGGACTTGGGCTGCATGATCTCAAACATCTAGGTTGGGCTTTGAGACTAAGGTGGCTCTCGATGGCAAAGACACACCCTGTAAACCTTGGGCTGAATTTTAGATACATCTTCACTCCTCTGTGAAAGCTTTCTTCTCTGTGTTTTAGTGTGCGACACAGACAGTTTTGAGAGCATTAGATATAGCATCACTTCTGTACAAAAGCAATTGTCGGCTTCATTCCGCGCTCTGCTTCCAAGAAAGAAAGAAGGGATCGATCTGAGCAGAGGTGCGCCAGCGCCCAGCGGCGATTTTGACTGCAATTTTTTCTATTTAGAAGCGCTGTGGTTGCAACAAATGTCAGGAGCAGACACGGAATCGGCCTGCCATATATCGCTTGTATTTTCTATAACCATCTTTAACCCCATTCATCCTGTGGGTAAACAAAGACAAGACCATTTGGCAGGCAAGGCGCAAGAATCCAAACCTGAAGTACTACTAAAAATGGGGTCAATGTTACATCATCTATCTACACGGCACTGGCAGCGGCAGCCTCTCTAGTGTCTAGTCTCATGTTACATTGCTAGCTAATAAGCGGAGGGATGTGAAGATTCGATCAATCCTTATTAGCTCTCGTCGCCGTCGACGGCCACAAGCGGCAGATCCACCTCGTGCGCCCACTCGACGCACCGGGTCTCGAAGTGGCGGCTCCTCACTTCGTTGGGCAGGTAGGTCACCCAAGCCTTGAGCCCTAAGCGCCAACGCAGCGTCCTCCCTTCCGCTTCCCTCCCCACCCTCCACGTCATCTCCTCCGGCAGCTCGTCGCCGGCCACCACCAGCCCTCGCATCATGCTGAACGCCCGCCCAGGCCCGCCATACCGCCTTCTCATGATGCCGTTCCTGGGGTCTGATGCTCCGGTGCCGCCGGGGCGCCACCCGGACACTCCGTCCCGGTGACCGGGTCGTAGAGAATCCCCTCGAACACGCCGGCGCTGCCCTCGGCCTCCTGCTCCCACCGCCAGCTCCTGTTACGCGTCCGCGCCGACGAGCGCATCTTCGCCTTGATTCTCGGCGGGCCGCCGCCGCTGGCTGGTTTGGTGGCGCCGGCGAAGGCGCCCTTGACGGTGCGCGTCATCTCGACGTCACGTTCGGGGTTCCCCGTCGAGCGGCCGAGGCTCGGGCCGGTGGCATAGGACGCGCCGAACCGCGGGCCGACCCAGAGGCGGATACGGGACGGGAAATGGCTCTCGCCGTCCATGACGTCGTCGACACCGGCATCT
>JAHUYU010001471.1:0-22221 GCA_030439765.1 Tripidium arundinaceum | reverse complement strand
GGTGCTCACAGGTTTGGTGCACCGAACGTGCACTGGAGCTCCAATGTCAGTTCTGATAGCCTAATGGCTAGTCAACATGGGCGACACCGGACGCGTCCGGTGTGGTGCACCGGACATGTCCGGTGACCGTGCAGAAATTTTGCAGCGCCTCCAACGGCTAGTTTCGACTTGTGGGCTATAAATACTTGCCCCAACTGTTTGAGATGTGGAAGAGCTGAGGGAAGGTGCTAGGGTGTTCATACACCACATTGGAGCTCTTCAAAAGCATAGGGCTTAAAGAATCACTTGGTGATTAGCGTAGGTGCTTTGTGAAGCACTTAGGTTAGTTAGACCATGCTCATATGCGCTTGCTGTAAGCTTAGGCTTAGTAGTTAGTGAGGTTTGCATACCTCAGAAGAAGAAGGTGCTTGCGCGCACCGTGTTTGTACTCGGCGGGGCTTGTGGTCTTGCGAGACCACACCAACCGCGTTTGTGGTGTGGTTACCACCGTGTACAAGAGGGAACAAGGCCCGTTTCGGCCGGAAGCTTGATAGTGCAGACTGTGGGGGGGGGTCCAACCTCGAGTACCCATGGCGCAATACATGGGCCGCACCATCAGGGACGGTTCAGCCCACAAGATGGTGACTTGCGAAGCACGGCACTGTTCGGCGCACACCGCAAGGCATCAAGGAGACATCCTGAAGATTACTATTGATCTATTAGGATATGCCGAATATTAGAATCCTTGTAAAGATTATTGCTTACCGATTAGACTTAAATCTAACCGACTTGTAACCCTACCCCCCAAGCTATATAAGGCGGGTAGGGGACCCCCTAAAAATCATCTCATCATCTCATTATTCCAACCACAAATAATACAAACCGCCGAACACAGGACTAGGGTATTACGTCTCATTGACGGCATGAACCTGTCTAAATCTCATGTCTCGGTGCTTGTGTTCCCCATCTAGTTCCTGTTCACGCGTACCTCCACCAAACAATCTACTACCATGGGCATACCCCGTGGTAGACTGCCGACCACATATCGTCGACAGTTGGCGTGCTAGGTAGGGGTGTTCGTGCTATTCCCATGGCGAACCAGATGGTGCGTCTTCCAAGCTCTCCGTTCTTTCCCAGGCCCGGTCAGACCTTCATGGTCGGATCCATCTCCTAGGTGATCAACGCCGACTGCAACGGGAGATCGTGGAGGCGGTGCAGGATAATCTTGCGTCGATCATGCCAACTACTGCAGTAACAACTCCAATCTTGGCGCCTCACCGGGTTAGGAGATCCATCAACCAAGACGATCTGATCGCATCTATCGTTCGGGTCACCGACGGTTTAGCCGAATGCTTGTCTCTTGCGGAGTCGGTGTATAGAAATTAGATTGAGTAAACTACTAAGCTTCCTAGGGTAGTATAGAGCCTATTTCACCACCTGAAAGTTGGTGGAAGTGCACACACGAGTAGATCGAGACCAAACCGTAGAATCACCACAAATACACATATAGCAATGCAAACAACAAGAATCACAAGTGAGACACCAATTTATCCCGTGGTTCAGCTCGCCACTAAGGCTTGCCTAAGTCCACGTTGTTGAGGAAGCCACAGAGGCTTGGGTTTCATCGAACCCTATCCTCATTCTCAAGTCAAGAGAGTTAACTCTTGAGATGAGTGGTTTCCACTAGATGAATGGGGTGATTACAAACCTCCCGGGGCTGCCACATAAGTTGGCAAGCTCCACGGGCGACGCTCTAGCCGGCTAGGAGCAAGCTCCAAGAGTAACAAACACAATCCACCCCGCTTGAACGCGAACCAAGTGCTTTTAGGTGATGAAGAATAGGATGGAGAGCTTTCTTTCTCAGTTTGGAGGCTCAATCTCTCAAGGAATCGGAAGGGAACCGTTGGGAGAAGCTTGAGGTGCTCCAATGGAGTGAGAGAGAGGAAAGGAGCTTCTCTGGTTGAGTTCAGATGCAAATGGTCATGGGTGACCGTTGGGAGAGAAAGGGAGTGAAGGAAATACCCCTTCTTCCAACGGTCAGATTTTAAGTCGCGGCACTGCTGCCCGCTGAGCGGCAGTGCTGCTCTGCCCTGACAGCCACAAAACAAAGAACGAAAAAATTGCTGCCAAGGCTAGGAGTTTGTAGATATTTTGGTGGGTAATTATAGCACTTGGTTGCACATTAAAGCTTGCGCATTGTATCCCTCTTTGTAGTACGGCTTTTTCCTAAACTCAATTTGAAATATAAATAAATTTAAATGCCATTGAGTCAGTTGCCACGTCCTTTTGTAATTGGGGGCTCCACCATCATGTGTATTATCCTCCTTTTCATTTTACCTGCTTGTCATCTTGATAAATCCCATTAATCCTCCAATCGTGTGGTCATTATCACCAAAACCCACAATAGGGCTTGATTGCTCTTACAGCACCTCATGAGGGCTTGCGGTGCGAAGATGTGGTGTGCCGCTTGCACTAGTGACTTCGTCACTTTGCCGAATAGCTGGAAAATCGAGTGCCGGGACAGTGAAGGGGGATGCCTCCCCCAACACTTAGTAAAGAGACAAGCACTGTGGTGGCTTATGGGCCTTTAGTTTGTATTGGGCTTCATATTGGAGAAGATCCTTATTGCCAGTAATATGATTCTCACAAAAACAATCGATCATCCACAGCAATTTCTACAAAAATAACAAAAGGATTAGAGATCAGAAGCATACAATTTAAAATATTGCTACATCGATGAAACTACTTTTCACTTTCAGTTTGTGGCTCCCCAAATGGCACATCCTTTTCACTGTGCTCAGCTTTAGAATTATCGGTCTGCATTGCTCTCATTTTTTCCTGCTAGGGCTCAACTCATGATAACTATTAATGTTCCTAGCAATATAATAATTATTTGTGTGATGCAGCATTCCTTCGCCAACCACAGTGCTTGTCTCTTTACTAAGTGTTGGGGGAGGCATCCCCCTTCACTGTCCCGGCACTCGATTTTCCAGCTATTCGGCAAAGTGACGAAGTCACTAGTGCAAGCGGCACACCACATCTTCGCACCGCAAGCCCTCATGAGGTGCTGTAAGAGCAATCAAGCCCTATTGTGGGTTTTGGTGATAATGACCACACGATTGGAGGATTAATGGGATTTATCAAGATGACAAGCAGGTAAAATGAAAAGGAGGATAATACACATGATGGTGGAGCCCCCAATTACAAAAGGACGTGGCAACTGACTCAATGGCATTTAAATTTATTTATATTTCAAAATTGAGTTTAGGAAAAAGCCGTACTACAAAGAGGGATACAATGCGCAAGCTTTAATGTGCAACCAAGTGCTATAATTACCCACCAAAATATCTACAAACTCCTAGCCTTGGCAGCAATTTTTTCGTTCTTTGTTTTGTGGCTGTCAGGGCAGAGCAGCACTGCCGCTCAGCGGGCAGCAGTGCCGCGACTTAAAATCTGACCGTTGGAAGAAGGGGGTATTTCCTTCACTCCTTTCTCTCCCAACGGTCACCCATGACCATTTGCATCTGAACTCAACCAGAGAAGCTCCTTTCCTCTCTCTCACTCCATTGGAGCACCTCAAGCTTCTCCCAACGGTTCCCTTCCGATTCCTTGAGAGATTGAGCCTCCAAACTGAGAAAGAAAGCTCTCCATCCTATTCTTCATCACCTAAAAGCACTTGGTTCGCGTTCAAGCGGGTGGATTGTGTTTGTTACTCTTGGAGCTTGCTCCTAGCCGGCTAGAGCGTCGCCCGTGGAGCTTGCCAACTTATGTGGCAGCCCCGGGAGGTTTGTAATCACCCCATTCATCTAGTGGAAACCACTCATCTCAAGAGTTAACTCTCTTGACTTGAGAATGAGGATAGGGTTCGATGAAACCCAAGCCTCTGTGGCTTCCTCAACAACGTGGACTTAGGCAAGCCTTAGTGGCGAGCTGAACCACGGGATAAATTGGTGTCTCACTTGTGATTCTTGTTGTTTGCATTGCTATATGTGTATTTGTGGTGATTCTACGGTTTGGTCTCGATCTACTCGTGTGTGCACTTCCACCAACTTTCAGGTGGTGAAATAGGCTCTATACTACCCTAGGAAGCTTAGTAGTTTACTCAATCTAATTTCTATACACCGACTCCGCAAGAGACAAGCATTCGGCTAAACCGTCGGTGACCCGAACGATAGATGCGATCAGATCGTCTTGGTTGATGGATCTCCTAACCCGGTGAGGCGCCAAGATTGGAGTTGTTACTGCAGTAGTTGGCATGATCGACGCAAGATTATCCTGCACCGCCTCCACGATCTCCCGTTGCAGTCGGCGTTGATCACCTAGGAGATGGATCCGACCATGAAGGTCTGACCGGGCCTGGGAAAGAACGGAGAGCTTGGAAGACGCACCATCTGGTTCGCCATGGGAATAGCACGAACACCCCTACCTAGCACGCCAACTGTCGACGATATGTGGTCGGCAGTCTACACGGGGTATGCCCATGGTAGTAGATTGTTTGGTGGAGGTACGCGTGAACAGGAACTAGATGGGGAACACAAGCACCGAGACATGAGATTTAGACAGGGTCATGCCGTCAATGAGACGTAATACCCTAGTCCTGTGTTCGGCGGTTTGTATTATTTGTGGTTGGAATAATGAGATGATGAGATGATTTTTAGGGGGTCCCCCTACCCGCCTTATATAGCTTGGGGGGTAGGGTTACAAGTCGGTTAGATTTAAGTCTAATCGGTAAGCAATAATCTTTACAAGGATTCTAATATTCGGCATATCCTAATAGATCAATAGTAATCTTCAGGATGTCTCCTTGATGCCTTGCGGTGTGCGCCGAACAGTGCCGTGCTTCGCAAGTCACCATCTTGTGGGCTGAACCCGTCCCTGATGGTGCGGCCCATGTATTGCGCCATGGGTACTCGAGGTGGACCCCCCCCCCCACAGTCTGCACTATCAAGCTTCCGGCCGAAACGGCCTTGTTCCCTCTTGTACACGGTGGTAACCACACCACAAACGCGGTTGGTGTGGTCTCGCAAGACCACAAGCCCCGCCGAGTACAAACACGGTGCGCGCAAGCACCTTCTTCTTCTGAGGTATGCAAACCTCACTAACTACTAAGCCTAAGCTTACAGCAAGCGCATATGAGCATGGTCTAACTAACCTAAGTGCTTCACAAAGCACCTACGCTAATCACCAAGTGATTCTTTAAGCCCTATGCTTTTGAAGAGCTCCAATGTGGTGTATGAACACCCTAGCACCTTCCCTCAGCTCTTCCACATCTCAAACAGTTGGGGCAAGTATTTATAGCCCACAAGTCGAAACTAGCCGTTGGAGGCGCTGCAAAATTTCTGCACGGTCACCGGACATGTCCGGTGCACCACACCGGACGCGTCCGGTGTCGCCATGTTGACTAGCCATTAGGCTATCAGAACTGACATTGGAGCTCCAGTGCACGTTCGGTGCACCAAACCTGTGAGCATCGGACACGTCCGGTGCCTTAACGTCCTCTCCAACCGCGCTGCAAACCTTCTGGAATCCCCATCCGGTGCGGGGACCGGCTCCACCGGACATGTCCAGTGCGCCTTCTACAGCAGCCGATCGGTGCACACAGTGGTGACCGGTGCTCCCTGGGTTTTACACTAGACATGTTCGGTCCGGTACTACTCAGCAGCACCTGAACGCCTTCGTTTCTTTGTGTTCTTCGTGTGTCTTGATCCGGGTCTCTTCATCTTCGCGTCTTGGACTCCTACTTCACTTCTAGGTTGATCACATATCCTCTAGTGTCTTCCTTTGAGTGCCGGTCATATTCTTCATGTTCCAATCTCGGTCCAAGTCGCATGTGCATCCTATTGAACTACAAAATAAACACTTGCAAATTCATTAGTCCAACTTGGTCATGTTGATCATCAAGCACCAAAAAGGGGGAGATTGTAAGGAAAATGGACCTTTGACCCATTTAGTTTGGATTTTGGTGTTTGATGATCAACATGACCAAGTTGGACTAATGAATTTGCAAGTGTTTATTTTGTAGTTCAATAGGATGCACATGCGGACTTGGACCGAGATTGGAACATGAAGAATATGACCGGCACTCAAAGGAAGACACTAGAGGATATGTGATCAACCTAGAAGTGAAGTAGGAGTCCAAGACGCGAAGATGAAGAGACCCGGATCAAGACACACGAAGAAACACAAAGAAACGAAGGCGTTCAGGTGCTGCTGAGTAGTACCGGACCGAACATGTCTAGTGTAAAACCCAGGGAGCACCGGTCACCACTGTGTGCACCGATCGGCTGCTGTAGAAGGCGCACTGGACATGTCCGGTGGAGCCGGTCCCCGCACCGGATGGGGATTCCAGAAGGTTTGCAGCGCGGTTGGAGAGGACGTTAAGGCACCGGACGTGTCCGATGCTCACAGGTTTGGTGCACCGAACGTGCACTGGAGCTCCAATGTCAGTTCTGATAGCCTAATGGCTAGTCAACATGGCGACACCGGACGCGTCCGGTGTGGTGCACCGGACATGTCCGGTGACCGTGCAGAAATTTTGCAGCGCCTCCAACGGCTAGTTTCGACTTGTGGGCTATAAATACTTGCCCCAACTGTTTGAGATGTGGAAGAGCTGAGGGAAGGTGCTAGGGTGTTCATACACCACATTGGAGCTCTTCAAAAGCATAGGGCTTAAAGAATCACTTGGTGATTAGCGTAGGTGCTTTGTGAAGCACTTAGGTTAGTTAGACCATGCTCATATGCGCTTGCTGTAAGCTTAGGCTTAGTAGTTAGTGAGGTTTGCATACCTCAGAAGAAGAAGGTGCTGCGCGCACCGTGTTTGTACTCGGCGGGGCTTGTGGTCTTGCGAGACCACACCAACCGCGTTTGTGGTGTGGTTACCACCGTGTACAAGAGGGAACAAGGCCCGTTTCGGCGGAAGCTTGATAGTGCAGACTGTGGGGGGGGGTCCAACCTCGAGTACCCATGGCGCAATACATGGCCGCACCATCAGGGACGGTTCAGCCCACAAGATGGTGACTTGCGAAGCACGGCACTGTTCGGCGCACACCGCAAGGCATCAAGGAGACATCCTGAAGATACTATTGATCTATTAGGATATGCCGAATATTAGAATCCTTGTAAAGATTATTGCTTACCGATTAGACTTAAATCTAACCGACTTGTAACCCTACCCCCCAAGCTATATAAGGCGGGTAGGGGACCCCCTAAAAATCATCTCATCATCTCATTATTCCAACCACAAATAATACAAACCGCCGAACACAGGACTAGGGTATTACGTCTCATTGACGGCATGAACCTGTCTAAATCTCATGTCTCGGTGCTTGTGTTCCCCATCTAGTTCCTGTTCACGCGTACCTCCACCAAACAATCTACTACCATGGGCATACCCGTGGTAGACTGCCGACCACATATCGTCGACAGTTGGCGTGCTAGGTAGGGGTGTTCGTGCTATTCCCATGGCGAACCAGATGGTGCGTCTTCCAAGCTCTCCGTTCTTTCCCAGGCCCGGTCAGACCTTCATGGTCGGATCCATCTCCTAGGTGATCAACGCCGACTGCAACGGGAGATCGTGGAGGCGGTGCAGGATAATCTTGCGTCGATCATGCCAACTACTGCAGTAACAACTCCAATCTTGGCGCCTCACCGGGTTAGGAGATCCATCAACCAAGACGATCTGATCGCATCTATCGTTCGGGTCACCGACGGTTTAGCCGAATGCTTGTCTCTTGCGGAGTCGGTGTATAGAAATTAGATTGAGTAAACTACTAAGCTTCCTAGGGTAGTATAGAGCCTATTTCACCACCTGAAAGTTGGTGGAAGTGCACACACGAGTAGATCGAGACCAAACCGTAGAATCACCACAAATACACATATAGCAATGCAAACAACAAGAATCACAAGTGAGACACCAATTTATCCCGTGGTTCAGCTCGCCACTAAGGCTTGCCTAAGTCCACGTTGTTGAGGAAGCCACAGAGGCTTGGGTTTCATCGAACCCTATCCTCATTCTCAAGTCAAGAGAGTTAACTCTTGAGATGAGTGGTTTCCACTAGATGAATGGGGTGATTACAAACCTCCGGGGCTGCCACATAAGTTGGCAAGCTCCACGGGCGACGCTCTAGCCGGCTAGGAGCAAGCTCCAAGAGTAACAAACACAATCCACCCGCTTGAACGCGAACCAAGTGCTTTTAGGTGATGAAGAATAGGATGGAGAGCTTTCTTTCTCAGTTTGGAGGCTCAATCTCTCAAGGAATCGGAAGGGAACCGTTGGGAGAAGCTTGAGGTGCTCCAATGGAGTGAGAGAGAGGAAAGGAGCTTCTCTGGTTGAGTTCAGATGCAAATGGTCATGGGTGACCGTTGGGAGAGAAAGGGAGTGAAGGAAATACCCCTTCTTCCAACGGTCAGATTTTAAGTCGCGGCACTGCTGCCCGCTGAGCGGCAGTGCTGCTCTGCCCTGACAGCCACAAAACAAAGAACGAAAAAATTGCTGCCAAGGCTAGGAGTTTGTAGATATTTTGGTGGGTAATTATAGCACTTGGTTGCACATTAAAGCTTGCGCATTGTATCCCTCTTTGTAGTACGGCTTTTTCCTAAACTCAATTTTGAAATATAAATAAATTTAAATGCCATTGAGTCAGTTGCCACGTCCTTTTGTAATTGGGGGCTCCACCATCATGTGTATTATCCTCCTTTTCATTTTACCTGCTTGTCATCTTGATAAATCCCATTAATCCTCCAATCGTGTGGTCATTATCACCAAAACCCACAATAGGGCTTGATTGCTCTTACAGCACCTCATGAGGGCTTGCGGTGCGAAGATGTGGTGTGCCGCTTGCACTAGTGACTTCGTCACTTTGCCGAATAGCTGGAAAATCGAGTGCCGGGACAGTGAAGGGGGATGCCTCCCCCAACACTTAGTAAAGAGACAAGCACTGTGGTTGGCGAAGGAATGCTGCATCACACAAATAATTATTATATTGCTAGGAACATTAATAGTTATCATGAGTTGAGCCCTAGCAGGAAAAAATGAGAGCAATGCAGACCGATAATTCTAAAGCTGAGCACAGTGAAAAGGATGTGCCATTTGGGGAGCCACAAACTGAAAGTGAAAAGTAGTTTCATCGATGTAGCAATATTTTAAATTGTATGCTTCTGATCTCTAATCCTTTTGTTATTTTTGTAGAAATTGCTGTGGATGATCGATTGTTTTTGTGAGAATCATATTACTGGCAATAAGGATCTTCTCCAATATGAAGCCCAATACAAACTAAAGGCCCATAAGCCACCACAGTGCTTGTCTCTTTACTAAGTGTTGGGGGAGGCATCCCCCTTCACTGTCCCGGCACTCGATTTTCCAGCTATTCGGCAAAGTGACGAAGTCACTAGTGCAAGCGGCACACCACATCTTCGCACCGCAAGCCCTCATGAGGTGCTGTAAGAGCAATCAAGCCCTATTGTGGGTTTTGGTGATAATGACCACACGATTGGAGGATTAATGGGATTTATCAAGATGACAAGCAGGTAAAATGAAAAGGAGGATAATACACATGATGGTGGAGCCCCCAATTACAAAAGGACGTGGCAACTGACTCAATGGCATTTAAATTTATTTATATTTCAAAATTGAGTTTAGGAAAAAGCCGTACTACAAAGAGGGATACAATGCGCAAGCTTTAATGTGCAACCAAGTGCTATAATTACCCACCAAAATATCTACAAACTCCTAGCCTTGGCAGCAATTTTTTCGTTCTTTGTTTTGTGGCTGTCAGGGCAGAGCAGCACTGCCGCTCAGCGGGCAGCAGTGCCGCGACTTAAAATCTGACCGTTGGAAGAAGGGGTATTTCCTTCACTCCCTTTCTCTCCCAACGGTCACCCATGACCATTTGCATCTGAACTCAACCAGAGAAGCTCCTTTCCTCTCTCTCACTCCATTGGAGCACCTCAAGCTTCTCCCAACGGTTCCCTTCCGATTCCTTGAGAGATTGAGCCTCCAAACTGAGAAAGAAAGCTCTCCATCCTATTCTTCATCACCTAAAAGCACTTGGTTCGCGTTCAAGCGGGTGGATTGTGTTTGTTACTCTTGGAGCTTGCTCCTAGCCGGCTAGAGCGTCGCCCGTGGAGCTTGCCAACTTATGTGGCAGCCCCGGAGGTTTGTAATCACCCCATTCATCTAGTGGAAACCACTCATCTCAAGAGTTAACTCTCTTGACTTGAGAATGAGGATAGGGTTCGATGAAACCCAAGCCTCTGTGGCTTCCTCAACAACGTGGACTTAGGCAAGCCTTAGTGGCGAGCTGAACCACGGGATAAATTGGTGTCTCACTTGTGATTCTTGTTGTTTGCATTGCTATATGTGTATTTGTGGTGATTCTACGGTTTGGTCTCGATCTACTCGTGTGTGCACTTCCACCAACTTTCAGGTGGTGAAATAGGCTCTATACTACCCTAGGAAGCTTAGTAGTTTACTCAATCTAATTTCTATACACCGACTCCGCAAGAGACAAGCATTCGGCTAAACCGTCGGTGACCCGAACGATAGATGCGATCAGATCGTCTTGGTTGATGGATCTCCTAACCCGGTGAGGCGCCAAGATTGGAGTTGTTACTGCAGTAGTTGGCATGATCGACGCAAGATTATCCTGCACCGCCTCCACGATCTCCCGTTGCAGTCGGCGTTGATCACCTAGGAGATGGATCCGACCATGAAGGTCTGACCGGGCCTGGGAAAGAACGGAGAGCTTGGAAGACGCACCATCTGGTTCGCCATGGGAATAGCACGAACACCCCTACCTAGCACGCCAACTGTCGACGATATGTGGTCGGCAGTCTACCACGGGGTATGCCCATGGTAGTAGATTGTTTGGTGGAGGTACGCGTGAACAGGAACTAGATGGGGAACACAAGCACCGAGACATGAGATTTAGACAGGTTCATGCCGTCAATGAGACGTAATACCCTAGTCCTGTGTTCGGCGGTTTGTATTATTTGTGGTTGGAATAATGAGATGATGAGATGATTTTTAGGGGGTCCCCTACCCGCCTTATATAGCTTGGGGGGTAGGGTTACAAGTCGGTTAGATTTAAGTCTAATCGGTAAGCAATAATCTTTACAAGGATTCTAATATTCGGCATATCCTAATAGATCAATAGTAATCTTCAGGATGTCTCCTTGATGCCTTGCGGTGTGCGCCGAACAGTGCCGTGCTTCGCAAGTCACCATCTTGTGGGCTGAACCGTCCCTGATGGTGCGGCCCATGTATTGCGCCATGGGTACTCGAGGTTGGACCCCCCCCCCCCACAGTCTGCACTATCAAGCTTCCGGCCGAAACGGGCCTTGTTCCCTCTTGTACACGGTGGTAACCACACCACAAACGCGGTTGGTGTGGTCTCGCAAGACCACAAGCCCCGCCGAGTACAAACACGGTGCGCGCAAGCACCTTCTTCTTCTGAGGTATGCAAACCTCACTAACTACTAAGCCTAAGCTTACAGCAAGCGCATATGAGCATGGTCTAACTAACCTAAGTGCTTCACAAAGCACCTACGCTAATCACCAAGTGATTCTTTAAGCCCTATGCTTTTGAAGAGCTCCAATGTGGTGTATGAACACCCTAGCACCTTCCCTCAGCTCTTCCACATCTCAAACAGTTGGGGCAAGTATTTATAGCCCACAAGTCGAAACTAGCCGTTGGAGGCGCTGCAAAATTTCTGCACGGTCACCGGACATGTCCGGTGCACCACACCGGACGCGTCCGGTGTCGCCATGTTGACTAGCCATTAGGCTATCAGAACTGACATTGGAGCTCCAGTGCACGTTCGGTGCACCAAACCTGTGAGCATCGGACACGTCCGGTGCCTTAACGTCCTCTCCAACCGCGCTGCAAACCTTCTGGAATCCCCATCCGGTGCGGGGACCGGCTCCACCGGACATGTCCAGTGCGCCTTCTACAGCAGCCGATCGGTGCACACAGTGGTGACCGGTGCTCCCTGGGTTTTACACTAGACATGTTCGGTCCGGTACTACTCAGCAGCACCTGAACGCCTTCGTTTCTTTGTGTTTCTTCGTGTGTCTTGATCCGGGTCTCTTCATCTTCGCGTCTTGGACTCCTACTTCACTTCTAGGTTGATCACATATCCTCTAGTGTCTTCCTTTGAGTGCCGGTCATATTCTTCATGTTCCAATCTCGGTCCAAGTCCGCATGTGCATCCTATTGAACTACAAAATAAACACTTGCAAATTCATTAGTCCAACTTGGTCGTGTTGTCATCAAGCACCAAAAAGGGGGAGATTGTAAGGAAAATGGACCTTTGACCCATTTAGTTTGGATTTTGGTGTTTGATGATCAACATGACCAAGTTGGACTAATGAATTTGCAAGTGTTTATTTTGTAGTTCAATAGGATGCACATGCGGACTTGGACCGAGATTGGAACATGAAGAATATGACCGGCACTCAAAGGAAGACACTAGAGGATATGTGATCAACCTAGAAGTGAAGTAGGAGTCCAAGACGCGAAGATGAAGAGACCCGGATCAAGACACACGAAGAAACACAAAGAAACGAAGGCGTTCAGGTGCTGCTGAGTAGTACCGGACCGAACATGTCTAGTGTAAAACCCAGGGAGCACCGGTCACCACTGTGTGCACCGATCGGCTGCTGTAGAAGGCGCACTGGACATGTCCGGTGGAGCCGGTCCCCGCACCGGATGGGGATTCCAGAAGGTTTGCAGCGCGGTTGGAGAGGACGTTAAGGCACCGGACGTGTCCGATGCTCACAGGTTTGGTGCACCGAACGTGCACTGGAGCTCCAATGTCAGTTCTGATAGCCTAATGGCTAGTCAACATGGCGACACCGGACGCGTCCGGTGTGGTGCACCGGACATGTCCGGTGACCGTGCAGAAATTTTGCAGCGCCTCCAACGGCTAGTTTCGACTTGTGGGCTATAAATACTTGCCCCAACTGTTTGAGATGTGGAAGAGCTGAGGGAAGGTGCTAGGGTGTTCATACACCACATTGGAGCTCTTCAAAAGCATAGGGCTTAAAGAATCACTTGGTGATTAGCGTAGGTGCTTTGTGAAGCACTTAGGTTAGTTAGACCATGCTCATATGCGCTTGCTGTAAGCTTAGGCTTAGTAGTTAGTGAGGTTTGCATACCTCAGAAGAAGAAGGTGCTTGCGCGCACCGTGTTTGTACTCGGCGGGGCTTGTGGTCTTGCGAGACCACACCAACCGCGTTTGTGGTGTGGTTACCACCGTGTACAAGAGGGAACAAGGCCCGTTTCGGCTGGAAGCTTGATAGTGCAGACTGTGGGGGGGGGGGTCCAACCTCGAGTACCCATGGCGCAATACATGGGCCGCACCATCAGGGACGGTTCAGCCCACAAGATGGTGACTTGCGAAGCACGGCACTGTTCGGCGCACACCGCAAGGCATCAAGGAGACATCCTGAAGATTACTATTGATCTATTAGGATATGCCGAATATTAGAATCCTTGTAAAGATTATTGCTTACCGATTAGACTTAAATCTAACCGACTTGTAACCCTACCCCCCAAGCTATATAAGGCGGGTAGGGGACCCCCTAAAAATCATCTCATCATCTCATTATTCCAACCACAAATAATACAAACCGCCGAACACAGGACTAGGGTATTACGTCTCATTGACGGCATGAACCTGTCTAAATCTCATGTCTCGGTGCTTGTGTTCCCCATCTAGTTCCTGTTCACGCGTACCTCCACCAAACAATCTACTACCATGGGCATACCCCGTGGTAGACTGCCGACCACATATCGTCGACAGTTGGCGTGCTAGGTAGGGGTGTTCGTGCTATTCCCATGGCGAACCAGATGGTGCGTCTTCCAAGCTCTCCGTTCTTTCCCAGGCCCGGTCAGACCTTCATGGTCGGATCCATCTCCTAGGTGATCAACGCCGACTGCAACGGGAGATCGTGGAGGCGGTGCAGGATAATCTTGCGTCGATCATGCCAACTACTGCAGTAACAACTCCAATCTTGGCGCCTCACCGGGTTAGGAGATCCATCAACCAAGACGATCTGATCGCATCTATCGTTCGGGTCACCGACGGTTTAGCCGAATGCTTGTCTCTTGCGGAGTCGGTGTATAGAAATTAGATTGAGTAAACTACTAAGCTTCCTAGGGTAGTATAGAGCCTATTTCACCACCTGAAAGTTGGTGGAAGTGCACACACGAGTAGATCGAGACCAAACCGTAGAATCACCACAAATACACATATAGCAATGCAAACAACAAGAATCACAAGTGAGACACCAATTTATCCCGTGGTTCAGCTCGCCACTAAGGCTTGCCTAAGTCCACGTTGTTGAGGAAGCCACAGAGGCTTGGGTTTCATCGAACCCTATCCTCATTCTCAAGTCAAGAGAGTTAACTCTTGAGATGAGTGGTTTCCACTAGATGAATGGGGTGATTACAAACCTCCCGGGGCTGCCACATAAGTTGGCAAGCTCCACGGGCGACGCTCTAGCCGGCTAGGAGCAAGCTCCAAGAGTAACAAACACAATCCACCCGCTTGAACGCGAACCAAGTGCTTTTAGGTGATGAAGAATAGGATGGAGAGCTTTCTTTCTCAGTTTGGAGGCTCAATCTCTCAAGGAATCGGAAGGGAACCGTTGGGAGAAGCTTGAGGTGCTCCAATGGAGTGAGAGAGAGGAAAGGAGCTTCTCTGGTTGAGTTCAGATGCAAATGGTCATGGGTGACCGTTGGGAGAGAAAGGGAGTGAAGGAAATACCCCTTCTTCCAACGGTCAGATTTTAAGTCGCGGCACTGCTGCCCGCTGAGCGGCAGTGCTGCTCTGCCCTGACAGCCACAAAACAAAGAACGAAAAAATTGCTGCCAAGGCTAGGAGTTTGTAGATATTTTGGTGGGTAATTATAGCACTTGGTTGCACATTAAAGCTTGCGCATTGTATCCCTCTTTGTAGTACGGCTTTTTCCTAAACTCAATTTTGAAATATAAATAAATTTAAATGCCATTGAGTCAGTTGCCACGTCCTTTTGTAATTGGGGGCTCCACCATCATGTGTATTATCCTCCTTTTCATTTTACCTGCTTGTCATCTTGATAAATCCCATTAATCCTCCAATCGTGTGGTCATTATCACCAAAACCCACAATAGGGCTTGATTGCTCTTACAGCACCTCATGAGGGCTTGCGGTGCGAAGATGTGGTGTGCCGCTTGCACTAGTGACTTCGCCACTTTGCCGAATAGCTGGAAAATCGAGTGCCGGGACAGTGAAGGGGGATGCCTCCCCCAACACTTAGTAAAGAGACAAGCACTGTGGTTGGCGAAGGAATGCTGCATCACACAAATAATTATTATATTGCTAGGAACATTAATAGTTATCATGAGTTGAGCCCTAGCAGGAAAAAATGAGAGCAATGCAGACCGATAATTCTAAAGCTGAGCACAGTGAAAAGGATGTGCCATTTGGGGAGCCACAAACTGAAAGTGAAAAGTAGTTTCATCGATGTAGCAATATTTTAAATTGTATGCTTCTGATCTCTAATCCTTTTGTTATTTTTGTAGAAATTGCTGTGGATGATCGATTGTTTTTGTGAGAATCATATTACTGGCAATAAGGATCTTCTCCAATATGAAGCCCATGAATAAATCTTTGGTCACACCAACAGGGGAAATGGTAGTAACTGAACAAGGTGACGTAAATGCAGATGTTGTAGTATTGCTTGGTGTACTCTACTGCCCAGGAATCAGGTATAAGTGTATGGCCTTTTTTCAATATGATTTATTGCTTTCTAGAATATTTTAGGAGCTGTAGCTCAGTTTTTTAGTTGGAAATATGTTGATAGTATGGGAATGGGAGTAAAATTATCAGGAATCATGGTACATGGTTAGGAGTCTAGGCTCGCAGGCCCCAAAGCGTCAGGGCAACCAGCCAGAGTAGTAGTGGAGGAAGGGGAAGGAGCACGGATAGCCGAAGTAGTAGAGGAGGAGGTACGCGTGAACAGGAACTAGATGGGGAACACAAGCACCGAGACATGAGATTTAGACAGGTTCATGCCGTCAATGAGACGTAATACCCTAGTCCTGTGTTCGGCGGTTTGTATTATTTGTGGTTGGAATAATGAGATGATGAGATGATTTTTAGGGGGTCCCCTACCCGCCTTATATAGCTTGGGGGGTAGGGTTACAAGTCGGTTAGATTTAAGTCTAATCGGTAAGCAATAATCTTTACAAGGATTCTAATATTCGGCATATCCTAATAGATCAATAGTAATCTTCAGGATGTCTCCTTGATGCCTTGCGGTGTGCGCCGAACAGTGCCGTGCTTCGCAAGTCACCATCTTGTGGGCTGAACCGTCCCTGATGGTGCGGCCCATGTATTGCGCCATGGGTACTCGAGGTTGGACCCCCCCCCCCACAGTCTGCACTATCAAGCTTCCGGCCGAAACGGGCCTTGTTCCCTCTTGTACACGGTGGTAACCACACCACAAACGCGGTTGGTGTGGTCTCGCAAGACCACAAGCCCCGCCGAGTACAAACACGGTGCGCGCAAGCACCTTCTTCTTCTGAGGTATGCAAACCTCACTAACTACTAAGCCTAAGCTTACAGCAAGCGCATATGAGCATGGTCTAACTAACCTAAGTGCTTCACAAAGCACCTACGCTAATCACCAAGTGATTCTTTAAGCCCTATGCTTTTGAAGAGCTCCAATGTGGTGTATGAACACCCTAGCACCTTCCCTCAGCTCTTCCACATCTCAAACAGTTGGGGCAAGTATTTATAGCCCACAAGTCGAAACTAGCCGTTGGAGGCGCTGCAAAATTTCTGCACGGTCACCGGACATGTCCGGTGCACCACACCGGACGCGTCCGGTGTCGCCATGTTGACTAGCCATTAGGCTATCAGAACTGACATTGGCAAGGGCACGATAAGTTGTAAAAATTCCTTTCATTTGGTATCTTTTAGCATCATATAAACTTGCCTTTGCATTGCATCCTAGCAAGTAGATAGGTTTTTCATAGTATTTATTATTATTTGCTTGCTTTGGTCGTGTTGTCATCAAGCACCAAAAAGGGGGAGATTGTAAGGAAAATGGACCTTTGACCCATTTAGTTTGGATTTTGGTGTTTGATGATCAACATGACCAAGTTGGACTAATGAATTTGCAAGTGTTTATTTTGTAGTTCAATAGGATGCACATGCGGACTTGGACCGAGATTGGAACATGAAGAATATGACCGGCACTCAAAGGAAGACACTAGAGGATATGTGATCAACCTAGAAGTGAAGTAGGAGTCCAAGACGCGAAGATGAAGAGACCCGGATCAAGACACACGAAGAAACACAAAGAAACGAAGGCGTTCAGGTGCTGCTGAGTAGTACCGGACCGAACATGTCTAGTGTAAAACCCAGGGAGCACCGGTCACCACTGTGTGCACCGATCGGCTGCTGTAGAAGGCGCACTGGACATGTCCGGTGGAGCCGGTCCCCGCACCGGATGGGGATTCCAGAAGGTTTGCAGCGCGGTTGGAGAGGACGTTAAGGCACCGGACGTGTCCGATGCTCACAGGTTTGGTGCACCGAACGTGCACTGGAGCTCCAATGTCAGTTCTGATAGCCTAATGGCTAGTCAACATGGCGACACCGGACGCGTCCGGTGTGGTGCACCGGACATGTCCGGTGACCGTGCAGAAATTTTGCAGCGCCTCCAACGGCTAGTTTCGACTTGTGGGCTATAAATACTTGCCCCAACTGTTTGAGATGTGGAAGAGCTGAGGGAAGGTGCTAGGGTGTTCATACACCACATTGGAGCTCTTCAAAAGCATAGGGCTTAAAGAATCACTTGGTGATTAGCGTAGGTGCTTTGTGAAGCACTTAGGTTAGTTAGACCATGCTCATATGCGCTTGCTGTAAGCTTAGGCTTAGTAGTTAGTGAGGTTTGCATACCTCAGAAGAAGAAGGTGCTTGCGCGCACCGTGTTTGTACTCGGCGGGGCTTGTGGTCTTGCGAGACCACACCAACCGCGTTTGTGGTGTGGTTACCACCGTGTACAAGAGGGAACAAGGCCCGTTTCGGCCGGAAGCTTGATAGTGCAGACTGTGGGGGGGGGGTCCAACCTCGAGTACCCATGGCGCAATACATGGGCCGCACCATCAGGGACGGTTCAGCCCACAAGATGGTGACTTGCGAAGCACGGCACTGTTCGGCGCACACCGCAAGGCATCAAGGAGACATCCTGAAGATTACTATTGATCTATTAGGATATGCCGAATATTAGAATCCTTGTAAAGATTATTGCTTACCGATTAGACTTAAATCTAACCGACTTGTAACCCTACCCCCCAAGCTATATAAGGCGGGTAGGGGACCCCCTAAAAATCATCTCATCATCTCATTATTCCAACCACAAATAATACAAACCGCCGAACACAGGACTAGGGTATTACGTCTCATTGACGGCATGAACCTGTCTAAATCTCATGTCTCGGTGCTTGTGTTCCCCATCTAGTTCCTGTTCACGCGTACCTCCTCCTCTACTACTTCGGCTATCCGTGCTCCTTCCCCTTCCTCCACTACTACTCTGGCTGGTTGCCCTGACGCTTTGGGGCCTGCGAGCCTAGACTCCTAACCATGTACCATGATTCCTGATAATTTTACTCCCATTCCCATACTATCAACATATTTCCAACTAAAAAACTGAGCTACAGCTCCTAAAATATTCTAGAAAGCAATAAATCATATTGAAAAAAGGCCATACACTTATACCTGATTCCTGGGCAGTAGAGTACACCAAGCAATACTACAACATCTGCATTTACGTCACCTTGTTCAGTTACTACCATTTCCCCTGTTGGTGTGACCAAAGATTTATTCATGGGCTTCATATTGGAGAAGATCCTTATTGCCAGTAATATGATTCTCACAAAAACAATCGATCATCCACAGCAATTTCTACAAAAATAACAAAAGGATTAGAGATCAGAAGCATACAATTTAAAATATTGCTACATCGATGAAACTACTTTTCACTTTCAGTTTGTGGCTCCCCAAATGGCACATCCTTTTCACTGTGCTCAGCTTTAGAATTATCGGTCTGCATTGCTCTCATTTTTTCCTGCTAGGGCTCAACTCATGATAACTATTAATGTTCCTAGCAATATAATAATTATTTGTGTGATGCAGCATTCCTTCGCCAACCACAGTGCTTGTCTCTTTACTAAGTGTTGGGGGAGGCATCCCCCTTCACTGTCCCGGCACTCGATTTTCCAGCTATTCGGCAAAGTGGCGAAGTCACTAGTGCAAGCGGCACACCACATCTTCGCACCGCAAGCCCTCATGAGGTGCTGTAAGAGCAATCAAGCCCTATTGTGGGTTTTGGTGATAATGACCACACGATTGGAGGATTAATGGGATTTATCAAGATGACAAGCAGGTAAAATGAAAAGGAGGATAATACACATGATGGTGGAGCCCCCAATTACAAAAGGACGTGGCAACTGACTCAATGGCATTTAAATTTATTTATATTTCAAAATTGAGTTTAGGAAAAAGCCGTACTACAAAGAGGGATACAATGCGCAAGCTTTAATGTGCAACCAAGTGCTATAATTACCCACCAAAATATCTACAAACTCCTAGCCTTGGCAGCAATTTTTTCGTTCTTTGTTTTGTGGCTGTCAGGGCAGAGCAGCACTGCCGCTCAGCGGGCAGCAGTGCCGCGACTTAAAATCTGACCGTTGGAAGAAGGGGTATTTCCTTCACTCCCTTTCTCTCCCAACGGTCACCCATGACCATTTGCATCTGAACTCAACCAGAGAAGCTCCTTTCCTCTCTCTCACTCCATTGGAGCACCTCAAGCTTCTCCCAACGGTTCCCTTCCGATTCCTTGAGAGATTGAGCCTCCAAACTGAGAAAGAAAGCTCTCCATCCTAT
The DNA here is from genome assembly GCA_030439765.1 of Tripidium arundinaceum. NCBI lineage: Eukaryota > Viridiplantae > Streptophyta > Magnoliopsida > Poales > Poaceae > Tripidium > Tripidium arundinaceum. The sequence goes on along the minus strand of JAHUYU010001471.1, from coordinate 2,307 downwards.
TCTTCATCACCTAAAAGCACTTGGTTCGCGTTCAAGCGGGTGGATTGTGTTTGTTACTCTTGGAGCTTGCTCCTAGCCGGCTAGAGCGTCGCCCGTGGAGCTTGCCAACTTATGTGGCAGCCCCGGGAGGTTTGTAATCACCCCATTCATCTAGTGGAAACCACTCATCTCAAGAGTTAACTCTCTTGACTTGAGAATGAGGATAGGGTTCGATGAAACCCAAGCCTCTGTGGCTTCCTCAACAACGTGGACTTAGGCAAGCCTTAGTGGCGAGCTGAACCACGGGATAAATTGGTGTCTCACTTGTGATTCTTGTTGTTTGCATTGCTATATGTGTATTTGTGGTGATTCTACGGTTTGGTCTCGATCTACTCGTGTGTGCACTTCCACCAACTTTCAGGTGGTGAAATAGGCTCTATACTACCCTAGGAAGCTTAGTAGTTTACTCAATCTAATTTCTATACACCGACTCCGCAAGAGACAAGCATTCGGCTAAACCGTCGGTGACCCGAACGATAGATGCGATCAGATCGTCTTGGTTGATGGATCTCCTAACCCGGTGAGGCGCCAAGATTGGAGTTGTTACTGCAGTAGTTGGCATGATCGACGCAAGATTATCCTGCACCGCCTCCACGATCTCCCGTTGCAGTCGGCGTTGATCACCTAGGAGATGGATCCGACCATGAAGGTCTGACCGGGCCTGGGAAAGAACGGAGAGCTTGGAAGACGCACCATCTGGTTCGCCATGGGAATAGCACGAACACCCCTACCTAGCACGCCAACTGTCGACGATATGTGGTCGGCAGTCTACCACGGGGTATGCCCATGGTAGTAGATTGTTTGGTGGAGGTACGCGTGAACAGGAACTAGATGGGGAACACAAGCACCGAGACATGAGATTTAGACAGGTTCATGCCGTCAATGAGACGTAATACCCTAGTCCTGTGTTCGGCGGTTTGTATTATTTGTGGTTGGAATAATGAGATGATGAGATGATTTTTAGGGGGTCCCCTACCCGCCTTATATAGCTTGGGGGGTAGGGTTACAAGTCGGTTAGATTTAAGTCTAATCGGTAAGCAATAATCTTTACAAGGATTCTAATATTCGGCATATCCTAATAGATCAATAGTAATCTTCAGGATGTCTCCTTGATGCCTTGCGGTGTGCGCCGAACAGTGCCGTGCTTCGCAAGTCACCATCTTGTGGGCTGAACCGTCCCTGATGGTGCGGCCCATGTATTGCGCCATGGGTACTCGAGGTTGGACCCCCCCCCCCACAGTCTGCACTATCAAGCTTCCAGCCGAAACGGGCCTTGTTCCCTCTTGTACACGGTGGTAACCACACCACAAACGCGGTTGGTGTGGTCTCGCAAGACCACAAGCCCCGCCGAGTACAAACACGGTGCGCGCAAGCACCTTCTTCTTCTGAGGTATGCAAACCTCACTAACTACTAAGCCTAAGCTTACAGCAAGCGCATATGAGCATGGTCTAACTAACCTAAGTGCTTCACAAAGCACCTACGCTAATCACCAAGTGATTCTTTAAGCCCTATGCTTTTGAAGAGCTCCAATGTGGTGTATGAACACCCTAGCACCTTCCCTCAGCTCTTCCACATCTCAAACAGTTGGGGCAAGTATTTATAGCCCACAAGTCGAAACTAGCCGTTGGAGGCGCTGCAAAATTTCTGCACGGTCACCGGACATGTCCGGTGCACCACACCGGACGCGTCCGGTGTCGCCATGTTGACTAGCCATTAGGCTATCAGAACTGACATTGGAGCTCCAGTGCACGTTCGGTGCACCAAACCTGTGAGCATCGGACACGTCCGGTGCCTTAACGTCCTCTCCAACCGCGCTGCAAACCTTCTGGAATCCCCATCCGGTGCGGGGACCGGCTCCACCGGACATGTCCAGTGCGCCTTCTACAGCAGCCGATCGGTGCACACAGTGGTGACCGGTGCTCCCTGGGTTTTACACTAGACATGTTCGGTCCGGTACTACTCAGCAGCACCTGAACGCCTTCGTTTCTTTGTGTTTCTTCGTGTGTCTTGATCCGGGTCTCTTCATCTTCGCGTCTTGGACTCCTACTTCACTTCTAGGTTGATCACATATCCTCTAGTGTCTTCCTTTGAGTGCCGGTCATATTCTTCATGTTCCAATCTCGGTCCAAGTCCGCATGTGCATCCTATTGAACTACAAAATAAACACTTGCAAATTCATTAGTCCAACTTGGTCATGTTGATCATCAAACACCAAAATCCAAACTAAATGGGTCAAAGGTCCATTTTCCTTACAAGAAAAAAAACAG
>JAHUYU010001840.1:0-21383 GCA_030439765.1 Tripidium arundinaceum | reverse complement strand
AGAGCTGTGTCGACTGTAGGACGCAAACCTAGGTAGAAATGGTCGTTTCTAGGAGTTTGACTTTATTTATTTATTTGCTACTACCTCACTCTTGATATTTTATTAAAAATTTTATGCTCTATTCTTTATTCTATTACATAAAATATTGACTCTAATAATATTTTATATCAAAACTATAGATGCCTTGCCTCAGTGCCGCTGCCTACGTCGCCCAGTTCGTTCCAGCAGCACCTGCTCCACCAGCACCACCAACAGTACCACCAGTGGAGCCAGAGGTCGTCCACATCACTGACGAGGAAGAGGAGGAACCCATGGAGGAGGAGGCATTTTCAGATGCTGCATCTGATGGACCCGCTTCGACTCCCGTGGCTGCACCCATCCCACATGTGGATGCGCCAGTCCCCGCTGCTACACCTCCACCAGCATCCCAGGCCGCTTCTGCACCAACACCAGTGCCCTCCCCGCTGCATCAGAGGAGCCAGAAGAGATAGGATGGTCCACCAGGAACAAGTTTAAGGAAGCTCCCGAAGATGCCCACTACCATAGCCTCCTCACCACCATGCTAGCTGAGTACTATCCAGAGTTTGCTGCCTCTATGAAGTACTACTGTGCGGAGCACACACATCCAGTGGAGGCGACGTACTGGAAGACCAATGTGATCATCACCGCCTGGAACAACACCGACCAATCTCAGGATGTTGTGACCACCCATAGCCACCGAGCCAGGCGTGCCAGTGTCTATGACAGCATGGAAGATGCTGCGCAGGCGGCGTACCTGCATTACCATGGTAGGCGTTTTGAGGATATGCAGAACGATCGCTACCGGTATCTCCCACGCTATGACCCGAGGGAGAAGACATGGGCGGTGTTGGCTCCTCCAGCTTCTGATCCCACCTTGGACACCACAGTGAGGCACCTCGGCGCCATGCAGGAGGTCAACGAAGCACTCAGGGAAGAGCTTCGTGCAGCGCAAAAATCTGAAAAGCGCCTTCAGAACCAGATAGATGAGATGGCCGTTCAGCTAGGACAGCCTACCATTTACAAGAAGAAGGCTAGGGTGTTCACCATGGTGGATCGCGCTCCTTAGGTGTTTGCAGCCCCGTCTTGCTGAATGCGTTTTAGAATCGAGAGTCGTGTCAAGTTTGTGTATGTTTTGTGAACCCTTCGTGGTCTCGATGGTTGTGTTGTTGAACTTGGTTGATTTGGAGTTTGTTTGATTGCTGGAACAGTGTGGGCTTGTCCACATGTTCTTTTTATCAAAACCTTAAGTTAGTGTTTGTTTAACTTAGTTGGGGTTTAATTTCTGCTTTACTGCTGTGCTGTTTCTCAGAGCAGTCTGCAATGTTTGTCTCATATCTCTAAATCTCTACGTCCAAAAATTATGAAATTTTTGTGGAAGAACTAGACTTGTGTACCTTTCATTTCCCACTGGAATCATCTCATTATCAATTCTGGTTTGAGAGATATGCCTGCTACAACCTGGCAAGTCTGTGCAGTCTGTAACCTAGAACAGAAATTGTTTAGCTCAGTTTTTGATGAGGTTGCCGTCTGTATCAGTGAAAAAGTTCTATACAAAAGTTGTAGCAGACTCTTTAAGCTTTCCAACGATGTATGCCACGCCTATTTTGGATTTCTGGAACTTGAGTTATACTCCAGTTTTCGGTCTGCTGTTGTAGACACTCGTCCAGAAATTTTCAGTTATGTTATTTACCTTTTGTAAATAATTTGTAAATTTTTGGGAGATCTCTAAAAGTTTGCACATTTGCTTGGAAACAGATGGCCGCCAGAGGAGGATGTGGCCGAGGCAAGGCATCTATAGTTTTGATATAAAATATTATTAGAGTCAATATTTTATGTAATAGAATAAAGAATAGAGCATAAAATTTTTAATAAAATATCAAGAGTGAGGTAGTAGCAAATAAATAAATAAAGTCAAACTCCTAGAAACGACCATTTCTACCTAGGTTTGCGTCCTACAGTCGACACAGCTCTGATACCAATTTGTCACACTCTAATTAAAGGACAATGTAGAGTGCATACATCTTATGTGCACCCCAGGAATAGTCGCACACATAAGCCGACAAATTAACAGAAGTATCATCACTGAGTACATACATAACGTTATTACATCACGTAGTTCTTACATAAACAAACGGAAAGGTAAATAGCAACTCTCAGGCGTAGTGTCTGATCCACAGGGAAGGACGACTGGTTGACCCAAACCTAGGTAGAAATGGTCGTTTCTAGGAGTTTGACTTTATTTATTTATTTGCTACTACCTCACTCTTGATATTTTATTAAAAATTTTATGCTCTATTCTTTATTCTATTACATAAAATATTGACTCTAATAATATTTTATATCAAAACTATAGATGCCTTGCCTCGGCCACATCCTCCTCTGGCGGCCATCTGTTTCCAAGCAAATGTGCAAACTTTTAGAGATCTCCCAAAAATTTACAAATTATTTACAAAAGGTAAATAACATAACTGAAAATTTCTGGACGAGTGTCTACAACAGCAGACCGAAAACTGGAGTATAACTCAAGTTCCAGAAATCCAAAATAGGCGTGGCATACATCGTTGGAAAGCTTAAAGAGTCTGCTACAACTTTTGTATAGAACTTTTTCACTGATACAGACGGCAACCTCATCAAAAACTGAGCTAAACAATTTCTGTTCTAGGTTACAGACTGCACAGACTTGCCAGGTTGTAGCAGGCATATCTCTCAAACCAGAATTGATAATGAGATGATTCCAGTGGGAAATGAAAGGTACACAAGTCTAGTTCTTCCCACAAAAATTTCATAATTTTTGGACGTAGAGATTTAGAGATATGAGACAAACATTGCAGACTGCTCTGAGAAACAGCACAGCAGTAAAGCAGAAATTAAACCCCAACTAAGTTAAACAAACACTAACTTAAGGTTTTGATAAAAAGAACATGTGGACAAGCCCACACTGTTCCAGCAATCAAACAAACTCCAAATCAACCAAGTTCAACAACACAACCATCGAGACCACGAAGGGTTCACAAAACATACACAAACTTGACACGACTCTCGATTCTAAAACGCATTCAGCAAGACGGGGCTGCAAACACCTAAGGAGCGCGATCCACCATGGTGAACACCCTAGCCTTCTTCTTGTAAATGGTAGGCTGTCCTAGCTGAACGGCCATCTCATCTATCTGGTTCTGAAGGCGCTTTTCAGATTTTTGCGCTGCACGAAGCTCTTCCCTGAGTGCTTCGTTGACCTCCTGCATGGCGCCGAGGTGCCTCACTGTGGTGTCCAAGGTGGGATCAGAAGCTGGAGGAGCCAACACCGCCCATGTCTTCTCCCTCGGGTCATAGCGTGGGAGATACCGGTAGCGATCGTTCTGCATATCCTCAAAACGCCTACCATGGTAATGCAGGTACGCCGCCTGCGCAGCATCTTCCATGCTGTCATAGACACTGGCACGCCTGGCTCGGTGGCTATGGGTGGTCACAACATCCTGAGATTGGTCGGTGTTGTTCCAGGCGGTGATGATCACATTGGTCTTCCAGTACGTCGCCTCCACTGGATGTGTGTGCTCCGCACAGTAGTACTTCATAGAGGCAGCAAACTCTGGATAGTACTCAGCTAGCATGGTGGTGAGGAGGCTATGGTAGTGGGCATCTTCGGGAGCTTCCTTAAACTTGTTCCTGGTGGACCATCCTATCTCTTCTGGCTCCTCTGATGCAGCGGGGAGGGCACTGGTGTTGGTGCAGAAGCGGCCTGGGATGCTGGTGGAGGTGTAGCAGCGGGGACTGGCGCATCCACATGTGGGATGGGTGCAGCCACGGGAGTCGAAGCGGGTCCATCAGATGCAGCATCTGAAAATGCCTCCTCCTCCATGGGTTCCTCCTCTTCCTCGTCAGTGATGTGGACGACCTCTGGCTCCACTGGTGGTACTGTTGGTGGTGCTGGTGGAGCAGGTGCTGCTGGAACGAACTGGGGCGACGTAGGCAGCGGCACTGAGGCAAGGCATCTATAGTTTTGATATAAAATATTATTAGAGTCAATATTTTATGTAATAGAATAAAGAATAGAGCATAAAATTTTTAATAAAATATCAAGAGTGAGGTAGTAGCAAATAAATAAATAAAGTCAAACTCCTAGAAACGACCATTTCTACCTAGGTTTGCGTCCTACAGTCGACACAGCTCTGATACCAATTTGTCACACTCTAATTAAAGGACAATGTAGAGTGCATACATCTTATGTGCACCCCAGGAATAGTCGCACACATAAGCCGACAAATTAACAGAAGTATCATCACTGAGTACATACATAACGTTATTACATCACGTAGTTCTTACATAAACAAACGGAAAGGTAAATAGCAACTCTCAGGCGTAGTGTCTGATCCACAGGGAAGGACGACTGGTTGACCCAAACCTAGAAATCTTCCGGAAAGTCCTCGTAGAAACTGTCATCTGTTTCCCATCCGGGATTTACCCAAAAACAATATAGCAACAAGTGTGAGTACATTTGTACTCCGCAAATATAGTATGAGGATTCATGAGGCTCAAAAAGGTTAGACACGGTTGACTGCAGTTAGCATTTTTAGTAGATCAACATTTCATTATTAATCATTATTAAGTTATGCTCAAGCTCCCATTTATCCCATATGATCCACTACTAGATTTAAGAAGAGAAAGCATCAGTGTGATCTCATCATCATAGTTCATCACGTATCAAGTAACCATTTATTCTGTGAGTTTTCCAGGCCGCTCGTGTCCGTGAGCACGGCTGTTATAACAGTTTTAACACTCTACAGAGGTTGTGCATCTTTACCCGTGAGTCGTGTTACCCATATGCCCGGGGCCCGTCGACCCCCTAACACTTCCAAGGTGAGCAGGCAGGGTACACTATGAAGCCTTCCATAGGCCTCTTCTAACCAGTTAGGGCCGCTAGGTTTCCTCGGCAGGCAGATATAGAGAACCCCTTTCGATGGTACAATTCCCGCAGGCTATACACATCTGAACAGAGGCAGTTCTATACCCAACGTGGTAAGCCCCTCTTGCGCCCTTTCGGGTAACCTCTAACAAGTTAGAAAAGATCCTACTACTGAGCCAAAGTCAGAGCCATTTAACTCCCACGGTTGCACTGTAAGTCCCAGCAGCAGTTCGTGAACCAAGGCAAGTATAGCATGGGCCTACCTTGTTGTCCTATTCATTATATAACATATTCATTATGCATGTGTCTAATATTGCTCGACTATAAGGACTTCCTAGCAACTCGATGACCTGTACCTTGATTTTCCTATGGGGATTATTTGCATATGGGTAGAATGCTAGTGCTTTAATTAAACATGATCTACACTATGACTAATGGCACCAACGGATAAACATGATGATAATGGTGGAACTATAGAGTGATGGTGCAAATGATGTTGATCATGTTGCCCTAAACTCTCCGTAAGGACTTATCTGTAGGGCAAAAGCTGGGACTTACAGTGCAACCGTGGGAGTTAAATGGCTCTGACTTTGGCTCAGTAGTAGGATCTTTTCTAACTTGTTAGAGGTTACCCGAAAGGGCGCAAGAGGGGCTTACCACGTTGGGTATAGAACTGCCTCTGTTCAGATGTGTATAGCCTGCGGGAATTGTACCATCGAAAGGGGGTTCTCTATATCTGCCTGCCGAGGAAACCTAGCGGCCCTAACTGGTTAGAAGAGGCCTATGGAAGGCTTCATAGTGTACCCTGCCTGCTCACCTTGGAAGTGTTAGGGGGTCGACGGGCCCCGGGCATATGGGTAACACGACTCACGGGTAAAGATGCACAACCTCTGTAGAGTGTTAAAACTGTTATAACAGCCGTGCTCACGGACACGAGCGGCCTGGAAAACTCACAGAATAAATGGTTACTTGATACGTGATGAACTATGATGATGAGATCACACTGATGCTTTCTCTTCTTAAATCTAGTAGTGGATCATATGGGATAAATGGGAGCTTGAGCATAACTTAATAATGATTAATAATGAAATGTTGATCTACTAAAAATGCTAACTGCAGTCAACCGTGTCTAACCTTTTTGAGCCTCATGAATCCTCATACTATATTTGCGGAGTACAAATGTACTCACACTTGTTGCTATATTGTTTTTGGGTAAAATCCCGGATGGGAAACAGATGACAGTTTCTACGAGGACTTTCCGGAAGATTTCTAGGTTTGGGTCAACCAGTCGTCCTTCCCTGTGGATCAGACACTACGCCTGAGAGTTGCTATTTACCTTTCCGTTTGTTTATGTAAGAACTACGTGATGTAATAACGTTATGTATGTACTCAGTGATGATACTTCTGTTAATTTGTCGGCTTATGTGTGCGACTATTCCTGGGGTGCACATAAGATGTATGCACTCTACATTGTCCTTTAATTAGAGTGTGACAAATTGGTATCAGAGCTGTGTCGACTGTAGGACGCAAACCTAGGTAGAAATGGTCGTTTCTAGGAGTTTGACTTTATTTATTTATTTGCTACTACCTCACTCTTGATATTTTATTAAAAATTTTATGCTCTATTCTTTATTCTATTACATAAAATATTGACTCTAATAATATTTTATATCAAAACTATAGATGCCTTGCCTCAGTGCCGCTGCCTACGTCGCCCAGTTCGTTCCAGCAGCACCTGCTCCACCAGCACCACCAACAGTACCACCAGTGGAGCCAGAGGTCGTCCACATCACTGACGAGGAAGAGGAGGAACCCATGGAGGAGGAGGCATTTTCAGATGCTGCATCTGATGGACCCGCTTCGACTCCCGTGGCTGCACCCATCCCACATGTGGATGCGCCAGTCCCCGCTGCTACACCTCCACCAGCATCCCAGGCCGCTTCTGCACCAACACCAGTGCCCTCCCCGCTGCATCAGAGGAGCCAGAAGAGATAGGATGGTCCACCAGGAACAAGTTTAAGGAAGCTCCCGAAGATGCCCACTACCATAGCCTCCTCACCACCATGCTAGCTGAGTACTATCCAGAGTTTGCTGCCTCTATGAAGTACTACTGTGCGGAGCACACACATCCAGTGGAGGCGACGTACTGGAAGACCAATGTGATCATCACCGCCTGGAACAACACCGACCAATCTCAGGATGTTGTGACCACCCATAGCCACCGAGCCAGGCGTGCCAGTGTCTATGACAGCATGGAAGATGCTGCGCAGGCGGCGTACCTGCATTACCATGGTAGGCGTTTTGAGGATATGCAGAACGATCGCTACCGGTATCTCCCACGCTATGACCCGAGGGAGAAGACATGGGCGGTGTTGGCTCCTCCAGCTTCTGATCCCACCTTGGACACCACAGTGAGGCACCTCGGCGCCATGCAGGAGGTCAACGAAGCACTCAGGGAAGAGCTTCGTGCAGCGCAAAAATCTGAAAAGCGCCTTCAGAACCAGATAGATGAGATGGCCGTTCAGCTAGGACAGCCTACCATTTACAAGAAGAAGGCTAGGGTGTTCACCATGGTGGATCGCGCTCCTTAGGTGTTTGCAGCCCCGTCTTGCTGAATGCGTTTTAGAATCGAGAGTCGTGTCAAGTTTGTGTATGTTTTGTGAACCCTTCGTGGTCTCGATGGTTGTGTTGTTGAACTTGGTTGATTTGGAGTTTGTTTGATTGCTGGAACAGTGTGGGCTTGTCCACATGTTCTTTTTATCAAAACCTTAAGTTAGTGTTTGTTTAACTTAGTTGGGGTTTAATTTCTGCTTTACTGCTGTGCTGTTTCTCAGAGCAGTCTGCAATGTTTGTCTCATATCTCTAAATCTCTACGTCCAAAAATTATGAAATTTTTGTGGGAAGAACTAGACTTGTGTACCTTTCATTTCCCACTGGAATCATCTCATTATCAATTCTGGTTTGAGAGATATGCCTGCTACAACCTGGCAAGTCTGTGCAGTCTGTAACCTAGAACAGAAATTGTTTAGCTCAGTTTTTGATGAGGTTGCCGTCTGTATCAGTGAAAAAGTTCTATACAAAAGTTGTAGCAGACTCTTTAAGCTTTCCAACGATGTATGCCACGCCTATTTTGGATTTCTGGAACTTGAGTTATACTCCAGTTTTCGGTCTGCTGTTGTAGACACTCGTCCAGAAATTTTCAGTTATGTTATTTACCTTTTGTAAATAATTTGTAAATTTTTGGGAGATCTCTAAAAGTTTGCACATTTGCTTGGAAACAGATGGCCGCCAGAGGAGGATGTGGCCGAGGCAAGGCATCTATAGTTTTGATATAAAATATTATTAGAGTCAATATTTTATGTAATAGAATAAAGAATAGAGCATAAAATTTTTAATAAAATATCAAGAGTGAGGTAGTAGCAAATAAATAAATAAAGTCAAACTCCTAGAAACGACCATTTCTACCTAGGTTTGGGTCAACCAGTCGTCCTTCCCTGTGGATCAGACACTACGCCTGAGAGTTGCTATTTACCTTTCCGTTTGTTTATGTAAGAACTACGTGATGTAATAACGTTATGTATGTACTCAGTGATGATACTTCTGTTAATTTGTCGGCTTATGTGTGCGACTATTCCTGGGGTGCACATAAGATGTATGCACTCTACATTGTCCTTTAATTAGAGTGTGACAAATTGGTATCAGAGCTGTGTCGACTGTAGGACGCAAACCTAGGTAGAAATGGTCGTTTCTAGGAGTTTGACTTTATTTATTTATTTGCTACTACCTCACTCTTGATATTTTATTAAAAATTTTATGCTCTATTCTTTATTCTATTACATAAAATATTGACTCTAATAATATTTTATATCAAAACTATAGATGCCTTGCCTCGGCCACATCCTCCTCTGGCGGCCATCTGTTTCCAAGCAAATGTGCAAACTTTTAGAGATCTCCCAAAAATTTACAAATTATTTACAAAAGGTAAATAACATAACTGAAAATTTCTGGACGAGTGTCTACAACAGCAGACCGAAAACTGGAGTATAACTCAAGTTCCAGAAATCCAAAATAGGCGTGGCATACATCGTTGGAAAGCTTAAAGAGTCTGCTACAACTTTTGTATAGAACTTTTTCACTGATACAGACGGCAACCTCATCAAAAACTGAGCTAAACAATTTCTGTTCTAGGTTACAGACTGCACAGACTTGCCAGGTTGTAGCAGGCATATCTCTCAAACCAGAATTGATAATGAGATGATTCCAGTGGGAAATGAAAGGTACACAAGTCTAGTTCTTCCCACAAAAATTTCATAATTTTTGGACGTAGAGATTTAGAGATATGAGACAAACATTGCAGACTGCTCTGAGAAACAGCACAGCAGTAAAGCAGAAATTAAACCCCAACTAAGTTAAACAAACACTAACTTAAGGTTTTGATAAAAAGAACATGTGGACAAGCCCACACTGTTCCAGCAATCAAACAAACTCCAAATCAACCAAGTTCAACAACACAACCATCGAGACCACGAAGGGTTCACAAAACATACACAAACTTGACACGACTCTCGATTCTAAAACGCATTCAGCAAGACGGGGCTGCAAACACCTAAGGAGCGCGATCCACCATGGTGAACACCCTAGCCTTCTTCTTGTAAATGGTAGGCTGTCCTAGCTGAACGGCCATCTCATCTATCTGGTTCTGAAGGCGCTTTTCAGATTTTTGCGCTGCACGAAGCTCTTCCCTGAGTGCTTCGTTGACCTCCTGCATGGCGCCGAGGTGCCTCACTGTGGTGTCCAAGGTGGGATCAGAAGCTGGAGGAGCCAACACCGCCCATGTCTTCTCCCTCGGGTCATAGCGTGGGAGATACCGGTAGCGATCGTTCTGCATATCCTCAAAACGCCTACCATGGTAATGCAGGTACGCCGCCTGCGCAGCATCTTCCATGCTGTCATAGACACTGGCACGCCTGGCTCGGTGGCTATGGGTGGTCACAACATCCTGAGATTGGTCGGTGTTGTTCCAGGCGGTGATGATCACATTGGTCTTCCAGTACGTCGCCTCCACTGGATGTGTGTGCTCCGCACAGTAGTACTTCATAGAGGCAGCAAACTCTGGATAGTACTCAGCTAGCATGGTGGTGAGGAGGCTATGGTAGTGGGCATCTTCGGGAGCTTCCTTAAACTTGTTCCTGGTGGACCATCCTATCTCTTCTGGCTCCTCTGATGCAGCGGGGAGGGCACTGGTGTTGGTGCAGAAGCGGCCTGGGATGCTGGTGGAGGTGTAGCAGCGGGGACTGGCGCATCCACATGTGGGATGGGTGCAGCCACGGGAGTCGAAGCGGGTCCATCAGATGCAGCATCTGAAAATGCCTCCTCCTCCATGGGTTCCTCCTCTTCCTCGTCAGTGATGTGGACGACCTCTGGCTCCACTGGTGGTACTGTTGGTGGTGCTGGTGGAGCAGGTGCTGCTGGAACGAACTGGGCGACGTAGGCAGCGGCACTGAGGCAAGGCATCTATAGTTTTGATATAAAATATTATTAGAGTCAATATTTTATGTAATAGAATAAAGAATAGAGCATAAAATTTTTAATAAAATATCAAGAGTGAGGTAGTAGCAAATAAATAAATAAAGTCAAACTCCTAGAAACGACCATTTCTACCTAGGTTTGCGTCCTACAGTCGACACAGCTCTGATACCAATTTGTCACACTCTAATTAAAGGACAATGTAGAGTGCATACATCTTATGTGCACCCCAGGAATAGTCGCACACATAAGCCGACAAATTAACAGAAGTATCATCACTGAGTACATACATAACGTTATTACATCACGTAGTTCTTACATAAACAAACGGAAAGGTAAATAGCAACTCTCAGGCGTAGTGTCTGATCCACAGGGAAGGACGACTGGTTGACCCAAACCTAGAAATCTTCCGGAAAGTCCTCGTAGAAACTGTCATCTGTTTCCCATCCGGGATTTTACCCAAAAACAATATAGCAACAAGTGTGAGTACATTTGTACTCCGCAAATATAGTATGAGGATTCATGAGGCTCAAAAAGGTTAGACACGGTTGACTGCAGTTAGCATTTTTAGTAGATCAACATTTCATTATTAATCATTATTAAGTTATGCTCAAGCTCCCATTTATCCCATATGATCCACTACTAGATTTAAGAAGAGAAAGCATCAGTGTGATCTCATCATCATAGTTCATCACGTATCAAGTAACCATTTATTCTGTGAGTTTTCCAGGCCGCTCGTGTCCGTGAGCACGGCTGTTATAACAGTTTTAACACTCTACAGAGGTTGTGCATCTTTACCCGTGAGTCGTGTTACCCATATGCCCGGGGCCCGTCGACCCCCTAACACTTCCAAGGTGAGCAGGCAGGGTACACTATGAAGCCTTCCATAGGCCTCTTCTAACCAGTTAGGGCCGCTAGGTTTCCTCGGCAGGCAGATATAGAGAACCCCCTTTCGATGGTACAATTCCCGCAGGCTATACACATCTGAACAGAGGCAGTTCTATACCCAACGTGGTAAGCCCCTCTTGCGCCCTTTCGGGTAACCTCTAACAAGTTAGAAAAGATCCTACTACTGAGCCAAAGTCAGAGCCATTTAACTCCCACGGTTGCACTGTAAGTCCCAGCTTTTGCCCTACAGATAAGTCCTTACGGAGAGTTTAGGGCAACATGATCAACATCATTTGCACCATCACTCTATAGTTCCACCATTATCATCATGTTTATCCGTTGGTGCCATTAGTCATAGTGTAGATCATGTTTAATTAAAGCACTAGCATTCTACCCATATGCAAATAATCCCCATAGGAAAATCAAGGTACAGGTCATCGAGTTGCTAGGAAGTCCTTATAGTCGAGCAATATTAGACACATGCATAATGAATATGTTATATAATGAATAGGACAACAAGGTAGGCCCATGCTATACTTGCCTTGGTTCACGAACTGCTGCTGGTCCTGCTGGTCTTCGAAGTTCTCCTGGTTCCCAACGTACTCCTCACCGTCTGAACTCGACCAACACGGCAACATACACATTTCAGGAGCATTCATGCATAGCAAACAAACCTATAATTAGAACAGTACACCAGCAGTATAAAAACAAGATAAAAAGTTTATGAAAACATTCTACGTCTCGCTACGATCACATCGACGCGAAGTTCACGAAAAACGGAGCTACAACGCAAAAGTTACGAACTATTTAAGGTTCCAAAAGCTAGCTATTAAACTAGACTTAATCAAGAAATTCAAAAGCTCCTAACAGGTATAACAGTAGCACTAATGCGTAGATTATGAAATTACAAAACTAACGCAAGTTGAACGGGTCGAATCGGAGCTAAAACGACGATTTTATACACGTTTTACTGTAGTGGCAATCCTGTAATTAATCTGGAAGCGTATTTTTCATATATACCGAAGCAAACTACGCTTTCAAAATTCAGAACACGTATTTAGGAAATACGCCAGGGCATGATGGGTGCCGGCCAGGGCAGGAAGGCCAGCCGTGCCCGCAACCGCTGCACTAGTCTGGGCGATCGTGCCCCTAGCGCCGCTGCCCAGGGGAGCCTCGCCCCTAGCCACGCCATCGATGGTCTAGAGGAAAGTCGTCGGCTTGTTCCAAAGAGCTCACAAAAGGCCAACCCTAGGGGCCGATTTAGCTATAGAGGAAGAAGGAGGTGGAGGACGTTGATGGGGCCGAATCCGGATCTACTAGATTTGTCCATCGTCGGAGCTGGCGACACACCGGAACACGGGGTGGTGCAAGCAAGAGCCGCCGGGGGGTGGTCGCGCGGTTTTTTTTCCGTTGCTACTTTGGTCGAGTATTGGGATGGGATGTGTAACAAGTGGCATTAGCGCATAATTTTCACCCAACTCTACGAGGAGGTACAAAGTAGGCTTTCGTGGGAGCACTCTTTGGGGAGCTGTAACACCCTAAATTTTGCTTTGTTTTAAAATAGCTAAATATGATTTAATTAGGTATGTATGTGTGCATTTAAATATAGAGAATAATAAATTTTGTGAAATTAAAATTAATCATAAGGTTAACAATTTGTTTTTGCACTCATGCTGTTGCACTATATTTTTGTGATGATTGGTTTGAGTCAAAGTTTAAAAGACATTCAAAAACATTTGAAAATTTGATTTGAAAAATCAAATTAGAAAAAGAAAATTTGTTTTCTTTTCCCCTCCCTCCTTCTGGCCCGAGCGGCCCGTTCGGCCTGCTAGCAATTTTTCCCGGCCGGCCCACCGTTTCTCCCCGCGCCTTCTCTCCTGGGCCGCGGCCCAGCCCAGCCGAGCGGCAGCCGTTGCCGCGCCTGCCTTCCTCTGTGCCACCGACGCGCCGGGCCCACCCGTCAGCTCCTCCCCTAACCTCCCCCCCCCCCCCCCCGCGCCTTGCTCGGTCGTGGCAACCGCCACCGCGCCCACTTCCCCGCGCAACGTGGGAGCCTCCCCCCCGCGCCCGGCCTTCAAAAAGGGAGCCGGACCCCTTCACCGCCTCCCCTGCTACTTTTTCCGCTCCAAACCCACTCGCTTGAGCAACCGAAGCACCGCCGCGGCGATCCACCAGAGCACCGTCCGCCCCACCTCGTCGGTTGTCACCCCCGAGCCGTCCCCGTCCCGTTTGAAGCCGTGGTGAGACTCCCCGTGCTCCCCTCCCTCTCCCTGCACCTCCAATTCAGTGTTTGGTGGCCTCTAGGGCCTTAGCTAGTTGCTCCGGCGAGCCCCCTCCGGGCCGGCCATGGCGGGTGCCCCTCGGGCTTTCCCCCGGCCGCGCTTGTGGCGAAAACGGAATCCCTATCCCCTCCGCATTCTCCCTATGAGTTTTGTTTGGTGAATGGGGCTCTGTAGTGCCCGGCCGAGCAGCGCCGGCGAGCTCCATGGCGGCGCCGCCGTCATCACTTCCAATTCCGGCGGCCGGCACCCCCTCTCTTCCCCCCTTTCTTTCCTAGCCGCTCATCGCAAGATCAACGGCTCAGAAAGCTCCATACCCCTTCGGGGTCCATTTTCCTAAAGAGACCCTCGGTTTCTTGTTTATCGAACCCGCCGTCCCTGGCGTATTTCCTAAATACGTGTTCTGAATTTTGAAAGCGTAGTTTGCTTCGGTATATATGAAAAATACGCTTCCAGATTAATTACAGGATTGCCACTACAGTAAAACGTGTATAAAATCGTCGTTTTAGCTCCGATTCGACCCGTTCAACTTGCGTTAGTTTTGTAATTTCATAATCTACGCATTAGTGCTACTGTTATACCTGTTAGGAGCTTTTGAATTTCTTGATTAAGTCTAGTTTAATAGCTAGCTTTTGGAACCTTAAATAGTTCGTAACTTTTGCGTTGTAGCTCCGTTTTTCGTGAACTTCGCGTCGATGTGATCGTAGCGAGACGTAGAATGTTTTCATAAACTTTTTATCTTGTTTTTATACTGCTGGTGTACTGTTCTAATTATAGGTTTGTTTGCTATGCATGAATGCTCCTGAAATGTGTATGTTGCCGTGTTGGTCGAGTTCAGACGGTGAGGAGTACGTTGGGAACCAGGAGAACTTCGAAGACCAGCAGGACCAGCAGCAGTTCGTGAACCAAGGCAAGTATAGCATGGGCCTACCTTGTTGTCCTATTCATTATATAACATATTCATTATGCATGTGTCTAATATTGCTCGACTATAAGGACTTCCTAGCAACTCGATGACCTGTACCTTGATTTTCCTATGGGGATTATTTGCATATGGGTAGAATGCTAGTGCTTTAATTAAACATGATCTACACTATGACTAATGGCACCAACGGATAAACATGATGATAATGGTGGAACTATAGAGTGATGGTGCAAATGATGTTGATCATGTTGCCCTAAACTCTCCGTAAGGACTTATCTGTAGGGCAAAAGCTGGGACTTACAGTGCAACCGTGGGAGTTAAATGGCTCTGACTTTGGCTCAGTAGTAGGATCTTTTCTAACTTGTTAGAGGTTACCCGAAAGGGCGCAAGAGGGGCTTACCACGTTGGGTATAGAACTGCCTCTGTTCAGATGTGTATAGCCTGCGGGAATTGTACCATCGAAAGGGGGTTCTCTATATCTGCCTGCCGAGGAAACCTAGCGGCCCTAACTGGTTAGAAGAGGCCTATGGAAGGCTTCATAGTGTACCCTGCCTGCTCACCTTGGAAGTGTTAGGGGGTCGACGGGCCCCGGGCATATGGGTAACACGACTCACGGGTAAAGATGCACAACCTCTGTAGAGTGTTAAAACTGTTATAACAGCCGTGCTCACGGACACGAGCGGCCTGGAAAACTCACAGAATAAATGGTTACTTGATACGTGATGAACTATGATGATGAGATCACACTGATGCTTTCTCTTCTTAAATCTAGTAGTGGATCATATGGGATAAATGGGAGCTTGAGCATAACTTAATAATGATTAATAATGAAATGTTGATCTACTAAAAATGCTAACTGCAGTCAACCGTGTCTAACCTTTTTGAGCCTCATGAATCCTCATACTATATTTGCGGAGTACAAATGTACTCACACTTGTTGCTATATTGTTTTTGGGTAAAATCCCGGATGGGAAACAGATGACAGTTTCTACGAGGACTTTCCGGAAGATTTCTAGGTTTGGGTCAACCAGTCGTCCTTCCCTGTGGATCAGACACTACGCCTGAGAGTTGCTATTTACCTTTCCGTTTGTTTATGTAAGAACTACGTGATGTAATAACGTTATGTATGTACTCAGTGATGATACTTCTGTTAATTTGTCGGCTTATGTGTGCGACTATTCCTGGGGTGCACATAAGATGTATGCACTCTACATTGTCCTTTAATTAGAGTGTGACAAATTGGTATCAGAGCTGTGTCGACTGTAGGACGCAAACCTAGGTAGAAATGGTCGTTTCTAGGAGTTTGACTTTATTTATTTATTTGCTACTACCTCACTCTTGATATTTTATTAAAAATTTTATGCTCTATTCTTTATTCTATTACATAAAATATTGACTCTAATAATATTTTATATCAAAACTATAGATGCCTTGCCTCAGTGCCGCTGCCTACGTCGCCCAGTTCGTTCCAGCAGCACCTGCTCCACCAGCACCACCAACAGTACCACCAGTGGAGCCAGAGGTCGTCCACATCACTGACGAGGAAGAGGAGGAACCCATGGAGGAGGAGGCATTTTCAGATGCTGCATCTGATGGACCCGCTTCGACTCCCGTGGCTGCACCCATCCCACATGTGGATGCGCCAGTCCCCGCTGCTACACCTCCACCAGCATCCCAGGCCGCTTCTGCACCAACACCAGTGCCCTCCCCGCTGCATCAGAGGAGCCAGAAGAGATAGGATGGTCCACCAGGAACAAGTTTAAGGAAGCTCCCGAAGATGCCCACTACCATAGCCTCCTCACCACCATGCTAGCTGAGTACTATCCAGAGTTTGCTGCCTCTATGAAGTACTACTGTGCGGAGCACACACATCCAGTGGAGGCGACGTACTGGAAGACCAATGTGATCATCACCGCCTGGAACAACACCGACCAATCTCAGGATGTTGTGACCACCCATAGCCACCGAGCCAGGCGTGCCAGTGTCTATGACAGCATGGAAGATGCTGCGCAGGCGGCGTACCTGCATTACCATGGTAGGCGTTTTGAGGATATGCAGAACGATCGCTACCGGTATCTCCCACGCTATGACCCGAGGGAGAAGACATGGGCGGTGTTGGCTCCTCCAGCTTCTGATCCCACCTTGGACACCACAGTGAGGCACCTCGGCGCCATGCAGGAGGTCAACGAAGCATCTATAGTTTTGATATAAAATATTATTAGAGTCAATATTTTATGTAATAGAATAAAGAATAGAGCATAAAATTTTTAATAAAATATCAAGAGTGAGGTAGTAGCAAATAAATAAATAAAGTCAAACTCCTAGAAACGACCATTTCTACCTAGGTTTGCGTCCTACAGTCGACACAGCTCTGATACCAATTTGTCACACTCTAATTAAAGGACAATGTAGAGTGCATACATCTTATGTGCACCCCAGGAATAGTCGCACACATAAGCCGACAAATTAACAGAAGTATCATCACTGAGTACATACATAACGTTATTACATCACGTAGTTCTTACATAAACAAACGGAAAGGTAAATAGCAACTCTCAGGCGTAGTGTCTGATCCACAGGGAAGGACGACTGGTTGACCCAAACCTATAATTAGAACAGTACACCAGCAGTATAAAAACAAGATAAAAAGTTTATGAAAACATTCTACGTCTCGCTACGATCACATCGACGCGAAGTTCACGAAAAACGGAGCTACAACGCAAAAGTTACGAACTATTTAAGGTTCCAAAAGCTAGCTATTAAACTAGACTTAATCAAGAAATTCAAAAGCTCCTAACAGGTATAACAGTAGCACTAATGCGTAGATTATGAAATTACAAAACTAACGCAAGTTGAACGGGTCGAATCGGAGCTAAAACGACGATTTTATACACGTTTTACTGTAGTGGCAATCCTGTAATTAATCTGGAAGCGTATTTTTCATATATACCGAAGCAAACTACGCTTTCAAAATTCAGAACACGTATTTAGGAAATACGCCAGGGACGGCGGGTTCGATAAACAAGAAACCGAGGGTCTCTTTAGGAAAATGGACCCCGAAGGGGTATGGAGCTTTCTGAGCCGTTGATCTTGCGATGAGCGGCTAGGAAAGAAAGGGGGGAAGAGAGGGGGTGCCGGCCGCCGGAATTGGAAGTGATGACGGCGGCGCCGCCATGGAGCTCGCCGGCGCTGCTCGGCCGGGCACTACAGAGCCCCATTCACCAAACAAAACTCATAGGGAGAATGCGGAGGGGATAGGGATTCCGTTTTCGCCACAAGCGCGGCCGGGGGAAAGCCCGAGGGGCACCCGCCATGGCCGGCCCGGAGGGGGCTCGCCGGAGCAACTAGCTAAGGCCCTAGAGGCCACCAAACACTGAATTGGAGGTGCAGGGAGAGGGAGGGGAGCACGGGGAGTCTCACCACGGCTTCAAACGGGACGGGGACGGCTCGGGGGTGACAACCGACGAGGTGGGGCGGACGGTGCTCTGGTGGATCGCCGCGGCGGTGCTTCGGTTGCTCAAGCGAGTGGGTTTGGAGCGGAAAAAGTAGCAGGGGAGGCGGTGAAGGGGTCCGGCTCCCTTTTTGAAGGCCGGGCGCGGGGGGGAGGCTCCCACGTTGCGCGGGGAAGTGGGCGCGGTGGCGGTTGCCACGACCGAGCAAGGCGCGGGGGGGGGGGGGGGGGGAGGTTAGGGGAGGAGCTGACGGGTGGGCCCGGCGCGTCGGTGGCACAGAGGAAGGCAGGCGCGGCAACGGCTGCCGCTCGGCTGGGCTGGGCCGCGGCCCAGGAGAGAAGGCGCGGGGAGAAACGGTGGGCCGGCCGGGAAAAATTGCTAGCAGGCCGAACGGGCCGCTCGGGCCAGAAGGAGGGAGGGGAAAAGAAAACAAATTTTCTTTTTCTAATTTGATTTTTCAAATCAAATTTTCAAATGTTTTTGAATGTCTTTTAAACTTTGACTCAAACCAATCATCACAAAAATATAGTGCAACAGCATGAGTGCAAAAACAAATTGTTAACCTTATGATTAATTTTAATTTCACAAAATTTATTATTCTCTATATTTAAATGCACACATACATACCTAATTAAATCATATTTAGCTATTTTAAAACAAAGCAAAATTTAGGGTGTTACAGCTCCCCAAAGAGTGCTCCCACGAAAGCCTACTTTGTACCTCCTCGTAGAGTTGGGTGAAAATTATGCGCTAATGCCACTTGTTACACATCCCATCCCAATACTCGACCAAAGTAGCAACGGAAAAAAACCGCGCGACCACCCCCCGGCGGCTCTTGCTTGCACCACCCCGTGTTCCGGTGTGTCGCCAGCTCCGACGATGGACAAATCTAGTAGATCCGGATTCGGCCCCATCAACGTCCTCCACCTCCTTCTTCCTCTATAGCTAAATCGGCCCCTAGGGTTGGCCTTTTGTGAGCTCTTTGGAACAAGCCGACGACTTTCCTCTAGACCATCGATGGCGTGGCTAGGGGCGAGGCTCCCCTGGGCAGCGGCGCTAGGGGCACGATCGCCCAGACTAGTGCAGCGGTTGCGGGCACGGCTGGCCTTCCTGCCCTGGCCGGCACCCATCATGCCCTGGCGTATTTCCTAAATACGTGTTCTGAATTTTGAAAGCGTAGTTTGCTTCGGTATATATGAAAAATACGCTTCCAGATTAATTACAGGATTGCCACTACAGTAAAACGTGTATAAAATCGTCGTTTTAGCTCCGATTCGACCCGTTCAACTTGCGTTAGTTTTGTAATTTCATAATCTACGCATTAGTGCTACTGTTATACCTGTTAGGAGCTTTTGAATTTCTTGATTAAGTCTAGTTTAATAGCTAGCTTTTGGAACCTTAAATAGTTCGTAACTTTTGCGTTGTAGCTCCGTTTTTCGTGAACTTCGCGTCGATGTGATCGTAGCGAGACGTAGAATGTTTCATAAACTTTTTATCTTGTTTTTATACTGCTGGTGTACTGTTCTAATTATAGGTTTGTTTGCTATGCATGAATGCTCCTGAAATGTGTATGTTGCCGTGTTGGTCGAGTTCAGACGGTGAGGAGTACGTTGGGAACCAGGAGAACTTCGAAGACCAGCAGGACCAGCAGCAGTTCGTGAACCAAGGCAAGTATAGCATGGGCCTACCTTGTTGTCCTATTCATTATATAACATATTCATTATGCATGTGTCTAATATTGCTCGACTATAAGGACTTCCTAGCAACTCGATGACCTGTACCTTGATTTTCCTATGGGGATTATTTGCATATGGGTAGAATGCTAGTGCTTTAATTAAACATGATCTACACTATGACTAATGGCACCAACGGATAAACATGATGATAATGGTGGAACTATAGAGTGATGGTGCAAATGATGTTGATCATGTTGCCCTAAACTCTCCGTAAGGACTTATCTGTAGGGCAAAAGCTGGGACTTACAGTGCAACCGTGGGAGTTAAATGGCTCTGACTTTGGCTCAGTAGTAGGATCTTTTCTAACTTGTTAGAGGTTACCCGAAAGGGCGCAAGAGGGGCTTACCACGTTGGGTATAGAACTGCCTCTGTTCAGATGTGTATAGCCTGCGGGAATTGTACCATCGAAAGGGGGTTCTCTATATCTGCCTGCCGAGGAAACCTAGCGGCCCTAACTGGTTAGAAGAGGCCTATGGAAGGCTTCATAGTGTACCCTGCCTGCTCACCTTGGAAGTGTTAGGGGGTCGACGGGCCCCGGGCATATGGGTAACACGACTCACGGGTAAAGATGCACAACCTCTGTAGAGTGTTAAAACTGTTATAACAGCCGTGCTCACGGACACGAGCGGCCTGGAAAACTCACAGAATAAATGGTTACTTGATACGTGATGAACTATGATGATGAGATCACACTGATGCTTTCTCTTCTTAAATCTAGTAGTGGATCATATGGGATAAATGGGAGCTTGAGCATAACTTAATAATGATTAATAATGAAATGTTGATCTACTAAAAATGCTAACTGCAGTCAACCGTGTCTAACCTTTTTGAGCCTCATGAATCCTCATACTATATTTGCGGAGTACAAATGTACTCACACTTGTTGCTATATTGTTTTTGGGTAAAATCCCGGATGGGAAACAGATGACAGTTTCTACGAGGACTTTCCGGAAGATTTCTAGGTTTGGGTCAACCAGTCGTCCTTCCCTGTGGATCAGACACTACGCCTGAGAGTTGCTATTTACCTTTCCGTTTGTTTATGTAAGAACTACGTGATGTAATAACGTTATGTATGTACTCAGTGATGATACTTCTGTTAATTTGTCGGCTTATGTGTGCGACTATTCCTGGGGTGCACATAAGATGTATGCACTCTACATTGTCCTTTAATTAGAGTGTGACAAATTGGTATCAGAGCTGTGTCGACTGTAGGACGCAAACCTAGGTAGAAATGGTCGTTTCTAGGAGTTTGACTTTATTTATTTATTTGCTACTACCTCACTCTTGATATTTTATTAAAAATTTTATGCTCTATTCTTTATTCTATTACATAAAATATTGACTCTAATAATATTTTATATCAAAACTATAGATGCCTTGCCTCAGTGCCGCTGCCTACGTCGCCCAGTTCGTTCCAGCAGCACCTGCTCCACCAGCACCACCAACAGTACCACCAGTGGAGCCAGAGGTCGTCCACATCACTGACGAGGAAGAGGAGGAACCCATGGAGGAGGAGACATTTTCAGATGCTGCATCTGATGGACCCGCTTCGACTCCCGTGGCTGCACCCATCCCACATGTGGATGCGCCAGTCCCCGCTGCTACACCTCCACCAGCATCCCAGGCCGCTTCTGCACCAACACCAGTGCCCTCCCC
>JAHUYU010000312.1:0-22425 GCA_030439765.1 Tripidium arundinaceum | reverse complement strand
CCGTTTGCATTAGATCCTGTGATAGTTGTCTGGCTTATCTGGCCTAGGTAGCAATCTCATGCTGTCCGCAGCGCGCACGGTAAAGCCTCCGTTATACCGCCACGGTTGCGTTTACCGGGACTGCTGACGCTGCAGCGGGGGACGGTAAACCATCCTCTACCATCCAGGAGCAGCCGGCACCCTCTAAATTTAGCGTTGTGCCGTTCATCCGCTACAAGCCCATGCGGGGCCCGCGCTCGTCCTGCTCGTGTGAATGAGAGAGGAGGGGAAAAAGTGGAGAGAGAGCGCATGCAGGGTGGGCCCCACTATTTCAACTAACTAAAAAATGTTATAACTCACAAACCAAAAAACCAAATTAAATTTCGATTACACCATTGAATTCGTTTCAATAAATCCTTCAAAACAAGATCTCACATGGATATATTTAGATAAAATTTATTTATAAGCATGTGGACCCCACCGTTGGTAGTTGATATAGAGTATGAGATATAGAGGAGGGATGAGTGCGGAAGAAAGTGATATAGAGGAGAGAATCTTGATGACCAGGACAGAATATTCCTTTTAGAGGATGAATATAGAGTAACAGCAGTGTGGACAGCCTCAGGAGTCTATTTTTTAGTAGTCACCTAACCTACACAAGTTAGCCAGACCACCGGGGAGAGGACGGTTTTATCTCGTCCCTTCCAGAGCGACACAGTAGTGAGCGGTGACCGAAGGGCGATCTCGCGTTCCTCCGTCGATTCGCCATCGTCCTCACCTCCGGCGCTCTCGTCGGCGTTGGAGGAGGAAGGGGACTGGTTGAATCGGTGGTGGATTGGTTCTCTCCTGTATATAGTTAGCTATATGGTAGGGTTAGGTTTAGGCTTTCCGGTGGCTGTCTCAGATGGTCGAACGACTTATAAAGTATCTCTCAACCGCGGTGGAAAATTGCTGGCTTCTAAGCCCTAGCTATTGTTTGGCACTGTTCATAACGTGATGTTTACTGTTTATTTTTGTTTTTTTTTCTCCTCCTCTCAGATTTTTTCTCTGAAAAAAACCCGGCGTAGCGTAGCGTGTGCTAGTATCTGTGACTGAAGGAGGAAATGCTAATCTTACCTACTTTTTCACTAAATGGCACTAATCAAAGCCATTTAGTAATACCGAAAATGCCAGAAATCCACAACACAGAAAGTATATATGGTTGGGCAACTGATAATCGCATCTCGATCCACTCCACTGCGTAGCTAATCTTCTAGCACTTTACCAAGAAGACAGAACCGTGGGCTGGCAAAGGATAGAAAAGTCGATGTCACTCTTTGAGACCTCGAGAGAAGATGGAAACAGACACAAGAATCCATTGTACCTGCCCTCTCTTATCCAAACCGTAGAATGTGGACAGTGGATTGCTTGTTATCTCCAACCCGGTTGAAAGGTACGGTGTGTCTCGTCTGAGTTGTGGCCACTTGAAAGCATTCGTGAACGTTAGCGTGTAAGTGGTTGTTCCTAGCCTTGTGTCAATCATTCATTTTGTAGTTACAGTCCTTGTAAACCACCCTGCTTCTTCTGTACCAAAAACTGCTGAACTTCTGGTTTATGAGCTTGCAAGAAAGTCTGCATGAATGAAAATGGTGGGGATCCTCCCCCCCCCCCCCACCCCACTACTGGAGGCGGGCTATTTGCCGAGTGCCTGCTGCACTCGGCAAAGGCAGCATTGCACTCGGCAAAGCCTTTGTCGAGTGCAACACTCGGCAAAGAGCTTCCGTCGAATCCCCTTCCGGTAAAGCCTGCTTTGCCGAGTGCCAAATTTCGGGCACTTGGCAAAGGCTTTGCCGAGTGCCATGCTCGCACTCGGCAAAGATTTGACGCCGTCGGCCGATGGACGACGCCGTCTAATTTTTTTTAAAAAAAAACTCTTTGCCGAGTGCCACAGCTCCAGCTCTCGGCAAAGAAATATGTTTTTTTTAAAAAAAACTCTTTGCCGAGTGTCGTATCGCCGGCTCTCGGCAAAGAGGGTTTTTTATTTTTTTAAAAAAAATTCTTTGCCGAGTGCAATAACCATTGCACTCGGCAAAGCGTGTTTTTATTTTTTTTTTAATTTTCTTTGCCGAGTGCAATGACCGCTGCACTCGGCAAAGAGATTTTTTATTTTTTTTTTAAATTTTCTTTGCCGAGCGCAATGGCTATTGCACTCGGCAAAGCCACCACTAAAATTTCTTTTTTTTGTTTTTTGCTTTTCCATTTAAACAACAATGCATATATATATAATAGAAACCACAATTCAACAGCAATAAATTAGAAACCACATTTATATATTACAAACGACCAAATTTGTCCGAAATCCATAATTTATTACAAACCACAAGTTCATAGTCCACAAGTTCGATACATAGAAACTACTCCGCAAGCGGCTCACGGCGACTGCGCCCTAGCGTGCGATCCCAGCGACGGTCCGGGTGTGGATGTCCCGGCTTGCGATGCCGGTGACCCTCCGACCTGGTTCGACGCCGCCCCCGATGTTCGCTGCAAAAAAAAGAAGATATTGCACGTGAGTGATAAGATAAAAATGTAAGGAGTTTAAAGAAAAGTTGAAAATTTTGGCAGCATCTCCCCTGCACGGGGACGTTTCCAAAACCTGCAAGAAAAATGTCGGCACGAAGGCCGACAACCACATTTCCAGCATGAAGGCTGACACATCAACTAACCCGGCACGAAGGCCCACACATCAAAAAATCCGGCACGAAGGCCATCTCTAGGTTTGACACTAAGCATGAGCACAGAAAGTAAAACATACTCACCGAAGTAGACTGTGGTGGTGGCTGTGGTGCAAGCAGGTGTAGTAGGATCTGCCAACCTTGTTGCTCCCCAAGTTGTTGCACGAACTTGAGCAAACCTTCTTGCTGGGCCTCAATAGCTTGTAGCCTCTGACGCTCGGCCTCCCGCTCGGCCCGCTCAGCCGCCCGCTCAGCTTCCTGGGCCTCCTGCTAGGCCCGAAGTTGCTGCAGCTCGGCCTACAACATTTGACCACAATGTTTCAATATTGCAGAGCTAAGGAACGTAAAAGTCAAAGAACGACGAATGAAACTGAAATACTTACCTGGAGTGCCGCCACCGTTGTCGGCCGTTGGCTTATGGGCACGCTAGAGCTCGTGCTCGCTGCTCGGAGGCGGTTCAGAGGAGGAGTAGAGCCTGTGTTGAGGACGCCGTCGCCAAGCCAGAACCGCGCCATGCTTCTTGCCTTCCCCCACCCGCATCACGATCTCAGGATCAAGGCGCTCCTCGGTCCTCGGATCGTAGGTCGGCCCGTGGACTGACCTTGCCGCCTCCGTGTAAGAAGTGAGGCGGGTGTGGACACTGGAGTTGGTGTACGCCTCTGGGCCCGCATCCAGGTTGTACTCGATGTTGGACCTTGCCCGGCCCATGTGGGCCAGAGCATACGCCATGAGCTGGCCAATTGGCTGGCCACCGTGCGCCGCCGACTGCAAGAAAGACAACAACATGTGGTTAGAAATCATGCAGAATTGAGTGCGGCTAGATTAGACAAATGGTGCAGACTTACATATGTCTTTGCATACTTGCTGAGGCTGGCGCTGCCCTGATGGTGAGGGACACCTGGCATCAGCGCTCACTGGTCGCTTTTCTCCTGGTGCTCCTTCTGCCAGTCCGCGTCCAGCCACTTGTCCACTATAACAGCCCAGCAATCGGGGTGGGTGGTGCACCAGCTTGGAATCGCCTACAAGCCATCAGAAGATCAAATTAGGCATAGTTAATTTCAAAATAAATCAACAGGAGATGTTTTCTATTTACCTGTAGGTACTGCTCCCTTGTTAGAATCTCTGTCTGTCTCCTCGCCTGTGTTTTGTTGATTCTTCTCTTACGGTAGGTGGCGTTGTAGTCAACGTGCGCCTGGAGGCGGGCCTCGTAATACAAGTCCAAGACACGTCTTTTACAGGAAGCGTAAGCCATCTGATACACCCTTGCCTCCTGGCCCGGCTGGCATCTGAAGAAGTCCTGCATAAAGACACGAGGTATCCATTATTTTATTTGAAAAATATCCGATGAATGCAATGAATTGAGGCTTACCCACAACTCCGAAATCACCTGATCCGCCAAGTTTCTGTGCGGAGCATCGGCGGCGACGAGGGCGTAGTGGTCGAACGAGGGTACCTCTAGGTCCTCATCCTCTGACGTCCACACCAGGGCAGGGAAGTGTTCCCTGCACGGAAGTTTGGGTTTTAGGCATCTGATGTCGCAACTTGCTCGAAACCTTCTCAATTTTTTACCATAGACTCTACATGCGATAACACGATGCCTCGACAAGTTTTGTCATTTTCGGACTTCGTTCGGATTTTATATAATTTAAATACACTTTTCCCGCACGTACCTCGTCATGTTACGTCAACAAGATGCTCGAAATTTCATGTGAGTTCCTGGATACGGCCTCAAATACACCAAATATCATGAATATTATTTTTTGAATGACCACATTCGATTATTCCATGTACCTGCAGTTCAAATTTGAAATATTCCAAAAAATTCAACAAAACAAATAAAACTGACCAAATATAGCAAAAAAAGTCAAAATAGTCCCAAATTTGAACTGCAGGTACATGGAATAATCGAATGTGGTCATTCAAAAAATAATATTCATGATATTTGGTGTATTTTGAGGCCGTATCCAGGAACTCACATGAAATTTCGAGCATCTTGTTGACGTAACATGACGAGGTACGTGCGGGAAAAGTGTATTTAAATTATATAAAATCCGAACGAAGTCCGAAAATGACAAAACTTGTCGAGGCATCGTGTTATCGCATGTAGAGTCTATGGTAAAAAATTGAGAAGGTTTCGAGCAAGTTGCGACATCAGATGCCTAAAACCCAAACTTCCGTGCAGGGAACACTTCCCTGCCCTGGTGTGGACGTCAGAGGATGAGGACCTAGAGGTACCCTCGTTCGACCACTACGCCCTCGTCGCCGCCGATGCTCCGCACAGAAACTTGGCGGATCAGGTGATTTCGGAGTTGTGGGTAAGCCTCAATTCATTGCATTCATCGGATATTTTTCAAATAAAATAATGGATACCTCGTGTCTTTATGCAGGACTTCTTCAGATGCCAGCCGGGCCAGGAGGCAAGGGTGTATCAGATGGCTTACGCTTCCTGTAAAAGACGTGTCTTGGACTTGTATTACGAGGCCCGCCTCCAGGCGCACGTTGACTACAACGCCACCTACCGTAAGAGAAGAATCAACAAAACACAGGCGAGGAGACAGACAGAGATTCTAACAAGGGAGCAGTACCTACAGGTAAATAGAAAACATCTCCTGTTGATTTATTTTGAAATTAACTATGCCTAATTTGATCTTCTGATGGCTTGTAGGCGATTCCAAGCTGGTGCACCACCCACCCCGATTGCTGGGCTGTTATAGTGGACAAGTGGCTGGACGCGGACTGGCAGAAGGAGCACCAGGAGAAAAGCGACCAGTGAGCGCTGATGCCAGGTGTCCCTCACCATCAGGGCAGCGCCAGCCTCAGCAAGTATGCAAAGACATATGTAAGTCTGCACCATTTGTCTAATCTAGCCGCACTCAATTCTGCATGATTTCTAACCACATGTTGTTGTCTTTCTTGCAGTCGGCGGCGCACGGTGGCCAGCCAATTGGCCAGCTCATGGCGTATGCTCTGGCCCACATGGGCCGGGCAAGGTCCAACATCGAGTACAACCTGGATGCGGGCCCAGAGGCGTACACCAACTCCAGTGTCCACACCCGCCTCACTTCTTACACGGAGGCGGCAAGGTCAGTCCACGGGCCGACCTACGATCCGAGGACCGAGGAGCGCCTTGATCCTGAGATCGTGATGCGGGTGGGGGAAGGCAAGAAGCATGGCGCGGTTCTGGCTTGGCGACGGCGTCCTCAACACAGGCTCTACTCCTCCTCTGAACCGCCTCCGAGCAGCGAGCACGAGCTCTAGCGTGCCCATAAGCCAACGGCCGACAACGGTGGCGGCACTCCAGGTAAGTATTTCAGTTTCATTCGTCGTTCTTTGACTTTTACGTTCCTTAGCTCTGCAATATTGAAACATTGTGGTCAAATGTTGTAGGCCGAGCTGCAGCAACTTCGGGCCTAGCAGGAGGCCCAGGAAGCTGAGCGGGCGGCTGAGCGGGCCGAGCGGGAGGCCGAGCGTCAGAGGCTACAAGCTATTGAGGCCCAGCAAGAAGGTTTGCTCAAGTTCGTGCAACAACTTGGGGAGCAACAAGGTTGGCAGATCCTACTACACCTGCTTGCACCACAGCCACCACCACAGTCTACTTCGGTGAGTATGTTTTACTTTCTGTGCTCATGCTTAGTGTCAAACCTAGAGATGGCCTTCGTGCCGGATTTTTTGATGTGTGGGCCTTCGTGCCGGGTTAGTTGATGTGTCAGCCTTCATGCTGGAAATGTGGTTGTCGGCCTTCGTGCCGACATTTTTCTTGCAGGTTTTGGAAACGTCCCCGTGCAGGGGAGATGCTGCCAAAATTTTCAACTTTTCTTTAAACTCCTTACATTTTTATCTTATCACTCACGTGCAATATCTTCTTTTTTTTGCAGCGAACATCGGGGGCGGCGTCGAACCAGGTCGGAGGGTCACCGGCATCGCAAGCCGGGACATCCACACCCGGACCGTCGCTGGGATCGCACGCTAGGGCGCAGTCGCCGTGAGCCGCTTGCGGAGTAGTTTCTATGTATCGAACTTGTGGACTATGAACTTGTGGTTTGTAATAAATTATGGATTTCGGACAAATTTGGTCGTTTGTAATATATAAATGTGGTTTCTAATTTATTGCTGTTGAATTGTGGTTTCTATTATATATATATGCATTGTTGTTTAAATGGAAAAGCAAAAAACAAAAAAAAGAAATTTTAGTGGTGGCTTTGCCGAGTGCAATAGCCATTGCGCTCGGCAAAGAAAATTTAAAAAAAAAATAAAAAATCTCTTTGCCGAGTGCAGCGGTCATTGCACTCGGCAAAGAAAATTAAAAAAAAAATAAAAACACGCTTTGCCGAGTGCAATGGTTATTGCACTCGGCAAAGAATTTTTTTTAAAAAAAATAAAAAACCCTCTTTGCCGAGAGCCGGCGATACGACACTCGGCAAAGAGTTTTTTTTAAAAAAAACATATTTCTTTGCCGAGAGCTGGAGCTGTGGCACTCGGCAAAGAGTTTTTTTTTAAAAAAAATTAGACGGCGTCGTCCATCGGCCGACGGCGTCAAATCTTTGCCGAGTGCGAGCATGGCACTCGGCAAAGCCTTTGCCAAGTGCCCGAAATTTGGCACTCGGCAAAGCAGGCTTTACCGGAAGGGGATTCGACGGAAGCTCTTTGCCGAGTGTTGCACTCGACAAAGGCTTTGCCGAGTGCAATGCTGCCTTTGCCGAGTGCAGCAGGCACTCGGCAAATAGCCCGCCTCCAGTAGTGGGGTGGGGGGGGGGGGGAGGATCCCCACCATTTTCATTCATGCAGACTTTCTTGCAAGCTCATAAACCAGAAGTTCAGCAGTTTTTGGTACAGAAGAAGCAGGGTGGTTTACAAGGACTGTAACTACAAAATGAATGATTGACACAAGGCTAGGAACAACCACTTACACGCTAACGTTCACGAATGCTTTCAAGTGGCCACAACTCAGACGAGACACACCGTACCTTTCAACCGGGTTGGAGATAACAAGCAATCCACTGTCCACATTCTACGGTTTGGATAAGAGAGGGCAGGTACAATGGATTCTTGTGTCTGTTTCCATCTTCTCTCGAGGTCTCAAAGAGTGACATCGACTTTTCTATCCTTTGCCAGCCCACGGTTCTGTCTTCTTGGTAAAGTGCTAGAAGATTAGCTACGCAGTGGAGTGGATCGAGATGCGATTATCAGTTGCCCAACCATATATACTTTCTGTGTTGTGGATTTCTGGCATTTTCGGTATTACTAAATGGCTTTGATTAGTGCCATTTAGTGAAAAAGTAGGTAAGATTAGCATTTCCTCCTTCAGTCACAGATACTAGCACACGCTACGCTACGCCGGGTTTTTTTCAGAGAAAAAATCTGAGAGGAGGAGAAAAAAAAACAAAAATAAACAGTAAACATCACGTTATGAACAGTGCCAAACAATAGCTAGGGCTTAGAAGCCAGCAATTTTCCACCGCGGTTGAGAGATACTTTATAAGTCGTTCGACCATCTGAGACAGCCACCGGAAAGCCTAAACCTAACCCTACCATATAGCTAACTATATACAGGAGAGAACCAATCCACCACCGATTCAACCAGTCCCCTTCCTCCTCCAACGCCGACGAGAGCGCCGGAGGTGAGGACGATGGCGAATCGACGGAGGAACGCGAGATCGCCCTTCGGTCACCGCTCACTACTGTGTCGCTCTGGAAGGGACGAGATAAAACCGTCCTCTCCCCGGTGGTCTGGCTAACTTGTGTAGGTTAGGTGACTACTAAAAAATAGACTCCTGAGGCTGTCCACACTGCTGTTACTCTATATTCATCCTCTAAAAGGAATATTCTGTCCTGGTCATCAAGATTCTCTCCTCTATATCACTTTCTTCCGCACTCATCCCTCCTCTATATCTCATACTCTATATCAACTACCAACGGTGGGGTCCACATGCTTATAAATAAATTTTATCTAAATATATCCATGTGAGATCTTGTTTTGAAGGATTTATTGAAACGAATTCAATGGTGTAATCGAAATTTAATTTGGTTTTTTGGTTTGTGAGTTATAACATTTTTTAGTTAGTTGAAATAGTGGGGCCCACCCTGCATGCGCTCTCTCTCCACTTTTTCCCCTCCTCTCTCATTCACACGAGCAGGACGAGCGCGGGCCCCGCATGGGCTTGTAGCGGATGAACGGCACAACGCTAAATTTAGAGGGTGCCGGCTGCTCCTGGATGGTAGAGGATGGTTTACCGTCCCCCGCTGCAGCGTCAGCAGTCCCGGTAAACGCAACCGTGGCGGTATAACGGAGGCTTTACCGTGCGCGCTGCGGACAGCATGAGATTGCTACCTAGGCCAGATAAGCCAGACAACTATCACAGGATCTAATGCAAACGGACATTAATGTCACTTCCTACTTGTCCCACTGTGTGGTACACCCATGACCGGAGAGAGAGAGCTACGATTCATGTTAGACTTGGAGAGTTACGGTGAGAATTTGTTGCGATCCCCACCATTAGTTTAATGTATGTCTCCATCTTTTCATATAGAAATAAAGCAAGTGAACCATCCTTGGTTAGGTCTACTGTTCGTCTTTGTTTAAACAGTAAACAAAAGTTGTCCGTGTTGTTTAGTTCCTAATAGTTGGACTGTTTAAATCGGCTTAAACGGTAAAAATAATATAAACGGCCAAACAGAACGGAGTTAAAAATGATTAAATAGGTTAAACAATCGCTTAATTCACCATTTAGTCAACAAGAGAATTATAACCACCGCATTGGCGTCTAAATAGTTAACATCGTAAATATATGAAGTTGAGTGAGATTTAGTTTTCTTCCCAAAAATGTTATTTGCTAGAACGCTTATTTTGTACGTGCATAAATATGTAGTACTTTCTAGCATAATTTTTGGTAATATAGATTGGCGTAGTAGATTCACCATAAAATAATACTTGGATAATACTTTTTTTTTGCAAAGTTTCACCTTATACACTGTTTGATGTCCCAAATGGCCGAACGACTTATAAAGTATCTCTCAACCGCGGTGGAAAATTGCTGGCTTCTAAGCCCTAGCTATTGTTTGGCACTGTTCATAACGTGATGTTTACTGTTTATTTTTGTTTTTTTTTTCTCCTCCTCTCAGATTTTTTCTCTGAAAAAAACCCGGCGTAGCGTAGCGTGTGCTAGTATCTGTGACTGAAGGAGGAAATGCTAATCTTACCTACTTTTTCACTAAATGGCACTAATCAAAGCCATTTAGTAATACCGAAAATGCCAGAAATCCACAACACAGAAAGTATATATGGTTGGGCAACTGATAATCGCATCTCGATCCACTCCACTGCGTAGCTAATCTTCTAGCACTTTACCAAGAAGACAGAACCGTGGGCTGGCAAAGGATAGAAAAGTCGATGTCACTCTTTGAGACCTCGAGAGAAGATGGAAACAGACACAAGAATCCATTGTACCTGCCCTCTCTTATCCAAACCGTAGAATGTGGACAGTGGATTGCTTGTTATCTCCAACCCGGTTGAAAGGTACGGTGTGTCTCGTCTGAGTTGTGGCCACTTGAAAGCATTCGTGAACGTTAGCGTGTAAGTGGTTGTTCCTAGCCTTGTGTCAATCATTCATTTTGTAGTTACAGTCCTTGTAAACCACCCTGCTTCTTCTGTACCAAAAACTGCTGAACTTCTGGTTTATGAGCTTGCAAGAAAGTCTGCATGAATGAAAATGGTGGGGATCCTCCCCCCCCCCCACCCCACTACTGGAGGCGGGCTATTTGCCGAGTGCCTGCTGCACTCGGCAAAGGCAGCATTGCACTCGGCAAAGCCTTTGTCGAGTGCAACACTCGGCAAAGAGCTTCCGTCGAATCCCCTTCCGGTAAAGCCTGCTTTGCCGAGTGCCAAATTTCGGGCACTCGGCAAAGGCTTTGCCGAGTGCCATGCTCGCACTCGGCAAAGATTTGACGCCGTCGGCCGATGGACGACGCCGTCTAATTTTTTTTAAAAAAAAACTCTTTGCCGAGTGCCACAGCTCCAGCTCTCGGCAAAGAAATATGTTTTTTTTAAAAAAAAACTCTTTGCCGAGTGTCGTATCGCCGGCTCTCGGCAAAGAGGGTTTTTTATTTTTTTTAAAAAAAATTCTTTGCCGAGTGCAATAACCATTGCACTCGGCAAAGCGTGTTTTTATTTTTTTTTTAATTTTCTTTGCCGAGTGCAATGACCGCTGCACTCGGCAAAGAGATTTTTTATTTTTTTTTTAAATTTTCTTTGCCGAGCGCAATGGCTATTGCACTCGGCAAAGCCACCACTAAAATTTCTTTTTTTTGTTTTTTGCTTTTCCATTTAAACAACAATGCATATATATATAATAGAAACCACAATTCAACAGCAATAAATTAGAAACCACATTTATATATTACAAACGACCAAATTTGTCCGAAATCCATAATTTATTACAAACCACAAGTTCATAGTCCACAAGTTCGATACATAGAAACTACTCCGCAAGCGGCTCACGGCGACTGCGCCCTAGCGTGCGATCCCAGCGACGGTCCGGGTGTGGATGTCCCGGCTTGCGATGCCGGTGACCCTCCGACCTGGTTCGACGCCGCCCCCGATGTTCGCTGCAAAAAAAAGAAGATATTGCACGTGAGTGATAAGATAAAAATGTAAGGAGTTTAAAGAAAAGTTGAAAATTTTGGCAGCATCTCCCCTGCACGGGGACGTTTCCAAAACCTGCAAGAAAAATGTCGGCACGAAGGCCGACAACCACATTTCCAGCATGAAGGCTGACACATCAACTAACCCGGCACGAAGGCCCACACATCAAAAAATCCGGCACGAAGGCCATCTCTAGGTTTGACACTAAGCATGAGCACAGAAAGTAAAACATACTCACCGAAGTAGACTGTGGTGGTGGCTGTGGTGCAAGCAGGTGTAGTAGGATCTGCCAACCTTGTTGCTCCCCAAGTTGTTGCACGAACTTGAGCAAACCTTCTTGCTGGGCCTCAATAGCTTGTAGCCTCTGACGCTCGGCCTCCCGCTCGGCCCGCTCAGCCGCCCGCTCAGCTTCCTGGGCCTCCTGCTAGGCCCGAAGTTGCTGCAGCTCGGCCTACAACATTTGACCACAATGTTTCAATATTGCAGAGCTAAGGAACGTAAAAGTCAAAGAACGACGAATGAAACTGAAATACTTACCTGGAGTGCCGCCACCGTTGTCGGCCGTTGGCTTATGGGCACGCTAGAGCTCGTGCTCGCTGCTCGGAGGCGGTTCAGAGGAGGAGTAGAGCCTGTGTTGAGGACGCCGTCGCCAAGCCAGAACCGCGCCATGCTTCTTGCCTTCCCCCACCCGCATCACGATCTCAGGATCAAGGCGCTCCTCGGTCCTCGGATCGTAGGTCGGCCCGTGGACTGACCTTGCCGCCTCCGTGTAAGAAGTGAGGCGGGTGTGGACACTGGAGTTGGTGTACGCCTCTGGGCCCGCATCCAGGTTGTACTCGATGTTGGACCTTGCCCGGCCCATGTGGGCCAGAGCATACGCCATGAGCTGGCCAATTGGCTGGCCACCGTGCGCCGCCGACTGCAAGAAAGACAACAACATGTGGTTAGAAATCATGCAGAATTGAGTGCGGCTAGATTAGACAAATGGTGCAGACTTACATATGTCTTTGCATACTTGCTGAGGCTGGCGCTGCCCTGATGGTGAGGGACACCTGGCATCAGCGCTCACTGGTCGCTTTTCTCCTGGTGCTCCTTCTGCCAGTCCGCGTCCAGCCACTTGTCCACTATAACAGCCCAGCAATCGGGGTGGGTGGTGCACCAGCTTGGAATCGCCTACAAGCCATCAGAAGATCAAATTAGGCATAGTTAATTTCAAAATAAATCAACAGGAGATGTTTTCTATTTACCTGTAGGTACTGCTCCCTTGTTAGAATCTCTGTCTGTCTCCTCGCCTGTGTTTTGTTGATTCTTCTCTTACGGTAGGTGGCGTTGTAGTCAACGTGCGCCTGGAGGCGGGCCTCGTAATACAAGTCCAAGACACGTCTTTTACAGGAAGCGTAAGCCATCTGATACACCCTTGCCTCCTGGCCCGGCTGGCATCTGAAGAAGTCCTGCATAAAGACACGAGGTATCCATTATTTTTATTTGAAAAATATCCGATGAATGCAATGAATTGAGGCTTACCCACAACTCCGAAATCACCTGATCCGCCAAGTTTCTGTGCGGAGCATCGGCGGCGACGAGGGCGTAGTGGTCGAACGAGGGTACCTCTAGGTCCTCATCCTCTGACGTCCCACACCAGGGCAGGGAAGTGTTCCCTGCACGGAAGTTTGGGTTTTAGGCATCTGATGTCGCAACTTGCTCGAAACCTTCTCAATTTTTTACCATAGACTCTACATGCGATAACACGATGCCTCGACAAGTTTTGTCATTTTCGGACTTCGTTCGGATTTTATATAATTTAAATACACTTTTCCCGCACGTACCTCGTCATGTTACGTCAACAAGATGCTCGAAATTTCATGTGAGTTCCTGGATACGGCCTCAAAATACACCAAATATCATGAATATTATTTTTTGAATGACCACATTCGATTATTCCATGTACCTGCAGTTCAAATTTGAAATATTCCAAAAAATTCAACAAAACAAATAAAACTGACCAAATATAGCAAAAAAAGTCAAAATAGTCCCAAATTTGAACATGGAGTTTTAAATAATGTGGTAAGGCCTCACAAAAAAATAGGTCAAAAAAAACCAAAAAATTTTTTTTGCCGAGTGCCGGCTCTGGCACTCGGCAAAGAGGGCCTTTGCCTGACACTCGGCAAAGAAGGGATCTTTGCCGAGTGCAGGTCCACGGCACTCGGCAAAGACCCTCTTTGCCGAGAGCCACGGCTGGCACTCGGTAAAATTTTTTTTTTTAAAAAAAATTTGACGGCGTGGGCGGGCTGGACCGTCAAGTGCTTTTTTTTTGCCGAGTGTTGCACTCGGCAAAGATAGATTTTGCCGAGAGCCGGGCTCTCGTGACACTCGGCAAAGCCACTCTTTGCCGAGTGCTAGGGTTTGCCGAGTGCCACCCGTTCTGGCACTAGGCACAGATTGGCTTCGCCGAGTGCCCGATTTTCGACACTCGGCAAAGCATGCGGCACTCGGCAAATCTACGTACTCCCATAGTCCCCCCCCCCTAGTCCTCTTCAAAGAAGAAGAAGAAGAAGAAGAAGAAAAGAAAAGAAAAAACATTATCCTTGACATTTTTACACACCACTGTTATGCTCTAGAATAGGAATATCAATAGTATGTTTGTACTTAAATAGTTTACGTGTCCTATATATTAATATATTACTAGCTAGGTAGAGTTCTTAAACTCATCGAGTCCATAAATATACTAGGGGCATGCTTCGGACATGAAAGTTTCATATGATGAAGCAATACAGTTTTACGGAAATTATATGTATTTTCTTCCTGCATTGTGGATGGGGCTTAGCTACCTTCTTTTTTTTGGTGTGCCGGAGACAGGCTACTCAACAGCTGCAAATTTTCAATTAAGGATTGTTCTTAGATACCACAAGACGACAGTTTCATTTCATGCTACTAGTATAAAACTTGATCCAGAAGCTGATCACCAAAGAGAGAGAGATGCCCCCACTGAAAACAATTTTTCGTCAAGAATTGATTTCCTGTGCCGGCCTCAACCATATGAAACGAGAATCCTGGAGAACCTATCTGCCCGCATCTTGACAACGCTGGGCAGGGTTCTGAAGCAAAACAAAAGGCGCGCACTTTGGACGAGCAGGCTGAGGAATCTCTCTCTTTTGAGCCACCAAGCACTGATGCACCTAAAAGGAGGAAAGCCAGATGCTACGACAAACGGATGCCCCCAGAAATGTAGAATGTGGACTGCTCTGGACTCTGGCCAGATTAAAGAATAGCACTATCATCAGTGCTGAATTGGATTCCTTGATTGGTTAAAATGTCTCTCCAATTGGATGAGAATGGCATTGTTTCATGCCTTTTCTGTGATTGCTACCTGGCTAGTGGCTAGGCTACCCTCGTCCTTTCCCTGCTGGTTGTGCAACCCTAGGAGAAGGTCAAAATTTCCAGTCTCTCCGCTTTCAGGAAGTTTTTTTCCTACTACAAATTGGCTATTTATCCTTGTATGTTTGTTTGAGAACTAGTGCCAACTGCCAACGTTAACAAGTAGCAGTAGAGATCTACCGATCCAGATCCCTGCGGCTCCCTGTGCCGACCTGAGATGACAGGAGCAAGGGGCTAGGGAATTTGGTCAGAGAAAAAAACACTGCTCAGACATTTCATAACCGTCTAATTTACTCCCTGACTCCCTGTGATAAGCAGCAAAATTCTTGTGACACCATAGGTGAAACGTATTGGTCATTATCCGATCCTTACTAGAGAGACCATAATTTGAACTTAACAATTTTAATACAAGTACACAACTAATTCATGAGCTACTCTATTGCACTCCCTTAAAATCTCTCCAGAAGGTGATGGGTTGAAAATGCCACACCACTGTGATCCGACCCTCCATCGATGTCAAACGATACGTCGATACCATACTTGTACAATCCAACTCAAGTTTAGTCAGTTTCTGCACCCACTCTGCAGCAAGCTGCAATGTTTCTTAAGAAGCTATAAATTCTACTTTCTCAGCACAAGCACACTCACTAACTGGCCAGGTTGAAAGAGCTATCTGTTGATTGTGATGAAGGATTATAATACCAACACTTGCATCTCCTGTTGAAGTGATGAGCTCCATGTCCATTCACCTTAATCCATTCCAACTATTCAGACGCCTAATTCAAGATGAAAATTTCTGTTTGCAGTGTACCACATACAATTTTGTCATGTCTATTCTTGTGTTAAACTGTTAACTAGTTGATCTGTTAAAAAGAAAAGGGTTCTCGAGTGGCGAATATATTATATTATCTGTGTTTTCCTGTCTTTTGGATGCTACTTTCCAGTGCAACCAATTTTCAATGTTATTTTCCCAAATTTCAATCTCAGTGATGCACTGATGCTGCTGAGCTGCATTCTTCTTTGCATTCTCCAATTAACAAAGCCCTGGAAATAAGTCTTTTACTAAACATTTCAAATCGAACAAATCTGGGTTGGAAAATCAAGGCACTGATTGAGTTGAGCAAATCTGGCCCTGGAATTTTCCTGTTTCTCTGTTTTTTAGCTCACCATTTGTTCATGTGTTTGCACGTGCCCCAGAATTATTTGGAGTTTAGTCATTGAGATTGATCCTGTGGAAATAGTAGTAAGGAAGACTGAACTAATCCTATCATTATGTTTCCTATGTCTTGTGCTTATTCCTCTAAATAATATCAATTTTGTTTTTAATTGCTTTCCTCCTTCCTTCCTTTGGTGGTAGGATCCTTCTGATCGGAGGAAAATAATCTGCGATGAGAAACTGAAGGACCTATTAGGAGTTGAAACGTTCACCGGCTTTACTGTTTCGAAGCTGCTTGCTCCTCATTTTACCAAGACGAAGTAGCAACCTGCCATCCAGATCTTCTAATATCCAAAAGGCTGGGTGATTTTGTTTTGCAGAATGTGTAATCATGGAACAGTTAGGAGCTATGTGAGTGGTGTGAAATTTTTAACTTGTGGGAGTCGATGGTACTTTTCGAACATTACCAGTAAAGTAGGTTCCTCATTGTCTAATGAAATTATCAACTGTTTACTAACCGTTCTGCAGTCTCCAAAAATGTAGGGTGTAGGGACATAAAATTATCTGTGTGGCTTCTAGTGCGTTCTTTCTGAGTTTATGGGCCACCATTTTTATGCTCAGGGTTGGGGATGATATTGTTTGGTCTCCCCAAATGACCCTAGCGGTCATGGAGCCGTAAAGGCAAAGGAGAGCACTAAGCGCTTGTCTCTTAGGATTTCAGGGGTTTCCACTTTTCAGTGAATCTTTCATCCTTTTAGCTTCTGATATGGATGAAGTGTGAAGCAGTAGTGCAACCGTTTTTTTCTGCTTCCTCCCACTGACTTGGTACTGGTTTCTTTGCTCCTACATTTGTTTAGTGGACACAGGTTATTGTATGGGTCACCTAAACTGCAGCTGTTTTTGTCATGTGGATGGCATGGCAAAGTGGGTCGACGTCGCAATATTTCTGTAACGCGATTTGCACTGTTTTCACCTACTGACACCATCTACAGGGTAGTTCAGTTTCTTCGTTCGATTGTGGTCAGATTCCGAGAATTTTCGGTTCCGAGGGGTACACACTGCATGGGCAGGATGTGAATCTGGTAAGGTCGGAGTCTGTTCTGTTTTAGCTGTTTGGTTGTGCGGCGTGGTCTCCGGTCATTGTCGTAGTCAGGTGGCGGTTGCCGGCATCCGTCCGTTTGAGGTGGGATCACTGTACTCTGGATAGACTCTGGACAGAACTCAAGCGTCGTCCTCATGCCCTTGTGCAATCGAATCTTCAATTCTTCATGATTCAATTGTATTTTATTTATTGTCTTGGTCGGATTTCTTCATAAATTGCTGCGAAGCTGAACAAACTTCCAAAGGTCTCCATGTGACGTTAACGTGAACGGCACAGGTTCCTCCTAATGTTTGCTGGCGATTTGAGTTGAGCGAGGACCCAATTTTCTGGTTCTCATGTGAAAGCCGATGGCCTGGAGAGACGCGAGGAACAGAGGCAGCAGAGCACAGCGACGTCCCCGTCGAGCTGCACGGGATTCTAGCGCGCGTGGCGTCGCGTCGGTGTCCATCGCTAAAGATTGGGCAAGATTCCAACCAACCGAGCCGGGCGTCAGGGCGTGAATCATATTTGCAGGGAAAAAGAAAGAAAGAAAGATCTGGCGAGAGATCGCCGAAGGGATTGGTGCCGAGTGCCGTGTGGCCCGTGCACCCATCCCTGTCGCCCAGATGGCCTCCGGATTCGCCCACATCGTCTGCTTCCGGTAAAATTCACTCGACGACGGCCTCAAATGTTTCAGATTCTCAAGAGCCTCCTCTGCTGCCTGCTCTCTGCTCCAACCAAGACGAAGATACCAGAGTACGTAGTCTCAAAATTGTCTGTTCGATTATATTACTCGGATTCTGAAAAGGCTACAAAAGCTGAAATACATGTTTGCAATCCATGATTTCAGAAAGTGCCAAGTACTGTTCGATCGCCCGGTCTTTCGACATCGTGAAATTTGAGGGTTCCAAAGAAGAATTTATATATGGTGACGCGCAATTGTGAGTCCATGAGTGACACAAGCGCCAGCCAGTGGGTTTACATGCCTTTTTCAGTCTTCACAAGGTGACTCTGCACCAACTAGTATAGTAGGGCAAAAGAGGGGGTCAAAAATATCGGGGGACCAGGCAGGAAGGAGGAGAGGTCAAAGCCAACACCTTTAGGCAGAAAGATAAGGATAAAGCGCAGGTCGATGTGCTGGTGCTGGTGCGCGCCGTGGAGACTTGATGGCGTTCCCCCGGCCCTCTTGCTTCGACGGCAAAAGTCAAACACTTTTATTTTGGAAAAATAATAAGAAATTGAGTTAAATGGCTGGAAATTGGCAACTGGCCAGGCAACCCTTTTTATCGCCACTTCTATCGGTCCTCATCCAAGTGCAGTACAGGGCTACAGGATCTGTACTTCGTACTTGCTTCCTTCCTCTGTTCTCCATGTGAAGAAAAAACAAGGCCAGCCTTTTCTTTTCTGCTCAGTGACTGGGAAATGGTGTAATAATAATACATACATGTGACATTCAGAAGCTAGTCAGTGTAGAACTAGGTCGGGTCATCAAAAGAAAAAAATGCATTTTTTGTTGTAATAACAACACCTACGTACGCCTTTTCATAGCCATGAGATTTCAACTACTACGCTCCCTATTCCTTGTGTTGTATAACAAGACATCAACAAAGATCAGGAAACAATGTGTAGACACACCAATCCTACTGCGTCAAAGGGTCAGGCTTTCTATATGTTATCAGGTCTTGCTACCCTCCATTGTTATTAGCTGGCGAATCTTGCGGATATGTTCACAAGATTCTAAGTGCCTGTGATAATATAAACGCCAGTTGCTAACAAAAGAACGGCACGTTGGAAACTTATAGTCTGTTCGGCTGATCTAAAAGCCGCTGAATAAGCCGGCTGCGGCTGTTTTGTTGTGAGAGAAAAACATTGTAGATTCTGATTTTAAGCCGGCTGATAAGTTCAAGCGAACAGGGCCTTAGCTGCTCCAGGTCAGACACTTTCTGCATCCGCCGAGCCAATCACGCTGGCCTGACCAAACGCAGCGACTAGTAGTGGTACTAAAAAATGGTTTGAGAGATGCGTCCATGCAGCTCTCTCTCGGACGCCTGGACGATGAGCTGTCGTTGAACACGTAGAGGAAGAGAGGATTGGGAAGGGCCATGTTGGCATGTTGTTCTAGTAGATTCCTTTGGCCCCTCGAGGCAGCCATGGGCCGTTTTAGGTTCCCCGTTTAGGTACGGCCGAGAATGCGACTTGTCCTTTGCAACCTCTATCATCGCCTCATCGGTTTTTGACTTCTAGAAGCTGGACTCTATCTGAATTGGGGTGACAAATTTCCACACGGCATAAGGGCGTATGGATCCCCATGTTATTACTCCAGCCTCAGCCTTGGTGACACGGTATAGTGTCATTTTTTCTAAACTTGCATTGGACTGGTAAGGAATAGAGATATCAATCAATGGTCCCTATTTCCGATTCTCCGAGAGAACTTCCCTATTAGAGAAACGAGACCAATATTTTCCTAACAGAGGTTTGGAAAACTCATCTCTGATGGGGATGTTTCTTTGTCCCCCCTCCCGTTTTTTATATATGCAACTAGATATTTCTGAAACTTAAGATGTCTTTATTACGTACAAGAAGTGTGTATATTTTTGCTAGAGCAGTCAGGGAGTGAAAGTTCATTAGTTGTGTACTTGTATTAAAATTGTTAAGTTCAAATTATGGTCTCTCTAGTAAGGATCGGATAATGACCAATACGTTTCACCTATGGTGTCACAAGAATTTTGCTGCTTATCACAGGGAGTCAGGGAGTAAATTAGACGGTTATGAAATGTCTGAGCAGTGTTTTTTTTTTCTCTGACCAAATTCCCTAGCCCCTTGCTCCTGTCATCTCAGGTCGGCACAGGGAGCCGCAGGGATCTGGATCGGTAGATCTCTACTGCTACTTGTTAACGTTGGCAGTTGGCACTAGTTCTCAAACAAACATACAAGGATAAATAGCCAATTTGTAGTAGGAAAAAAACTTCCTGAAAGCGGAGAGACTGGAAATTTTGACCTTCTCCTAGGGTTGCACAACCAGCAGGGAAAGGACGAGGGTAGCCTAGCCACTAGCCAG
The DNA here is from genome assembly GCA_030439765.1 of Tripidium arundinaceum. Taxonomy (NCBI): domain Eukaryota; kingdom Viridiplantae; phylum Streptophyta; class Magnoliopsida; order Poales; family Poaceae; genus Tripidium; species Tripidium arundinaceum. The sequence goes on along the minus strand of JAHUYU010000312.1, from coordinate 2,427 downwards.
GTAGCAATCACAGAAAAGGCATGAAACAATGCCATTCTCATCCAATTGGAGAGACATTTTAACCAATCAAGGAATCCAATTCAGCACTGATGATAGTGCTATTCTTTAATCTGGCCAGAGTCCAGAGCAGTCCACATTCTACATTTCTGGGGGCATCCGTTTGTCGTAGCATCTGGCTTTCCTCCTTTTAGGTGCATCAGTGCTTGGTGGCTCAAAAGAGAGAGATTCCTCAGCCTGCTCGTCCAAAGTGCGCGCCTTTTGTTTTGCTTCAGAACCCTGCCCAGCGTTGTCAAGATGCGGGCAGATAGGTTCTCCAGGATTCTCGTTTCATATGGTTGAGGCCGGCACAGGAAATCAATTCTTGACGAAAAATTGTTTTCAGTGGGGGCATCTCTCTCTCTTTGGTGATCAGCTTCTGGATCAAGTTTTATACTAGTAGCATGAAATGAAACTGTCGTCTTGTGGTATCTAAGAACAATCCTTAATTGAAAATTTGCAGCTGTTGAGTAGCCTGTCTCCGGCACACCAAAAAAAAGAAGGTAGCTAAGCCCCATCCACAATGCAGGAAGAAAATACATATAATTTCCGTAAAACTGTATTGCTTCATCATATGAAACTTTCATGTCCGAAGCATGCCCCTAGTATATTTATGGACTCGATGAGTTTAAGAACTCTACCTAGCTAGTAATATATTAATATATAGGACACGTAAACTATTTAAGTACAAACATACTATTGATATTCCTATTCTAGAGCATAACAGTGGTGTGTAAAAATGTCAAGGATAATGTTTTTTCTTTTCTTTTCTTCTTCTTCTTCTTCTTCTTCTTTGAAGAGGACTAGGGGGGGGGGACTATGGGAGTACGTAGATTTGCCGAGTGCCGCATGCTTTGCCGAGTGTCGAAAATCGGGCACTCGGCGAAGCCAATCTGTGCCTAGTGCCAGAACGGGTGGCACTCGGCAAACCCTAGCACTCGGCAAAGAGTGGCTTTGCCGAGTGTCACGAGAGCCCGGCTCTCGGCAAAATCTATCTTTGCCGAGTGCAACACTCGGCAAAAAAAAAAGCACTTGACGGTCCAGCCCGCCCACGCCGTCAAATTTTTTTTAAAAAAAAAAATTTTACCGAGTGCCAGCCGTGGCTCTCGGCAAAGAGGGTCTTTGCCGAGTGCCGTGGACCTGCACTCGGCAAAGATCCCTTCTTTGCCGAGTGTCAGGCAAAGGCCCTCTTTGCCGAGTGCCAGAGCCGGCACTCGGCAAAAAAAATTTTTTGGTTTTTTTGACCTATTTTTTTGTGAGGCCTTACCACATTATTTAAAACTCCATGTTCAAATTTGGGACTATTTTGACTTTTTTTGCTATATTTGGTCAGTTTTATTTGTTTTGTTGAATTTTTTGGAATATTTCAAATTTGAACTGCAGGTACATGGAATAATCGAATGTGGTCATTCAAAAAATAATATTCATGATATTTGGTGTATTTTGAGGCCGTATCCAGGAACTCACATGAAATTTCGAGCATCTTGTTGACGTAACATGACGAGGTACGTGCGGGAAAAGTGTATTTAAATTATATAAAATCCGAACGAAGTCCGAAAATGACAAAACTTGTCGAGGCATCGTGTTATCGCATGTAGAGTCTATGGTAAAAAATTGAGAAGGTTTCGAGCAAGTTGCGACATCAGATGCCTAAAACCCAAACTTCCGTGCAGGGAACACTTCCCTGCCCTGGTGTGGACGTCAGAGGATGAGGACCTAGAGGTACCCTCGTTCGACCACTACGCCCTCGTCGCCGCCGATGCTCCGCACAGAAACTTGGCGGATCAGGTGATTTCGGAGTTGTGGGTAAGCCTCAATTCATTGCATTCATCGGATATTTTTCAAATAAAATAATGGATACCTCGTGTCTTTATGCAGGACTTCTTCAGATGCCAGCCGGGCCAGGAGGCAAGGGTGTATCAGATGGCTTACGCTTCCTGTAAAAGACGTGTCTTGGACTTGTATTACGAGGCCCGCCTCCAGGCGCACGTTGACTACAACGCCACCTACCGTAAGAGAAGAATCAACAAAACACAGGCGAGGAGACAGACAGAGATTCTAACAAGGGAGCAGTACCTACAGGTAAATAGAAAACATCTCCTGTTGATTTATTTTGAAATTAACTATGCCTAATTTGATCTTCTGATGGCTTGTAGGCGATTCCAAGCTGGTGCACCACCCACCCCGATTGCTGGGCTGTTATAGTGGACAAGTGGCTGGACGCGGACTGGCAGAAGGAGCACCAGGAGAAAAGCGACCAGTGAGCGCTGATGCCAGGTGTCCCTCACCATCAGGGCAGCGCCAGCCTCAGCAAGTATGCAAAGACATATGTAAGTCTGCACCATTTGTCTAATCTAGCCGCACTCAATTCTGCATGATTTCTAACCACAT
>JAHUYU010002072.1:0-21071 GCA_030439765.1 Tripidium arundinaceum | reverse complement strand
TGGTCACAGTAACTGAAGGAGTAGTAGTGGAAGTCACTGCCACAATCTCAATGGGAGTATCTGTAGCTATCTCCGCGGCTGTACTCACTGGAGGAGTAGTGGAAGTCGCCGCCACAGTCTCAGAGCCCTGAGAGACTAGTAGTGTCGATTGAGGAGCTGAAACAATTGGCTGGGTTAACTGCCTGGTACCCTCTGGATTAATAGGCATACTTTGCTCATGCACCGTCCTCGGGGATGACTCGGTGTAGACAGGCGCAGCTGGACTAGGACCTGGAGCAATTGGCCGTGACAGTAGACCTGATTGAATGTGAGTACTCGATGGGAAGGTCTAGAGTGGTATAGGCAGGAAACCACCAATCCCTTGGCTTGCTGGCAACATAGCCCGAGGCTAACCCTAAGGTGGGGCAAGGACTTCCAAATTAGGGGGGAGGAAGTCCTATGGCATTATAAAGCTGACCAAAGCAACCACTAAACATTGTGTACATCTGAGCCATCTGTGCCTACTGACTTGCCAAGGCTTGAGAAAGGACCTGTGACTGCTGCCTCATCTGCTCTTGAATCATGACTTGCATTTCTTGTTGTTCTCGTAAAGTGGCAACTAAATGTCTTGACTTAGCGGCGTGTTGCTCTTGGGCCCGTGCCATACTTTGTTGGGACTCACTCAGCACTTTAAGTATCTGTGCAAGCTCTGACAGCTGCTGAACAGACGTTGGAGTCACCTGAGGAGGGGTAGAGGACACTATAACATGTGGCTCAACGTCGCTATGGTCAACGCCCAACCCAGACACTCCGGCCTCGTGGTCATGTGCACCGCGTGGTGGCGTAGGAAGGTGCTCACTGTCATCTGAGTCCAATTCAGTCTCTTTATCTGCATGAGCCTCCTCATCTACATGCATAATCCCTCCTAGTACAGCCTCATGCTCTTCCTGCTCTAGGGCTGCATCCTCTTCTGCGTGTGTCTCTATTTCCTCTGCGGAGAACTGCTCCTGAGTGGCTTTGAGGGCATGCCAGGGGCGGATTCATATAGGTCGGACTTGGTGCCGCTGCACCTAGACCAATAAGTGAAACACGCTGTACAATACAGGTTTCTACAGTATTCTCACCCCTCTCGCACAAGCATCTGCACCCACAGCCCATAGCAGCCCAACAATGGCCCAACAGGCAGCCAAACATCAGCCACCACACCTCTGCACGGCCGCACGAAACTGGCGCTTCGACTCACGCCGTCATGCATCACCTCCCTTCCCGCGCCTCTTCTCTCCCCTTCGCACTTCCCCCGCGTCTATTCTCTCCCCTTGACGCTAAGTGGCGAAGTACGGTGGCAGGTGGTCGGCTGGCCGACGGCCGCGGCACTGCTGCGCAGATGGCCAGGCGGCTACTTGCCAGCACTCCAGGGCTCCGAGCACGGGCACCAGGAGTCCAGGAATGCAGTGCGCCCACGGCCTACTCTATTTTCTTTTTAATCTTGACCACAAGGCAAAGTAAGCAACTTTAAAGATTCTTTATTTTTTCAACTTCCAGCAATCGAAAATCCAAATTGGTTGCAATTTTGTAGTTCGTAGCTTCTTGGTAGTTTGTCTAGATTCTAGGGTCATGCTTTTTATCCTTTCTCTAATATTTGGTAATTGATGTTTATGAAAGCAACGAAATCAACTAAAATATAAATATTTTTGTGAATGTTAGGAAAGTATGGAAAGGTTTTCCAAAGAAAAGGACCATACAGTCTTAGTGCAAGGTATTGCATGGTTAGAAACGGAAGATGGATATATATTGGTCCAAAATTCTAGGAAGACAGTCTAGCTCTAGAGATTTAAGAGATCCTAGCCTCCAATTTTGCCTCTACATTTCATATGTGACTTTCATTTTTCAATAAATCATTCTATTAACTCTTTGCTTAAAATAGAATGGTTTGTTCTTTTTTCTATATGTCAATGCCAACAATCTTTTTTTAATAATTGTGGCTTTCTCTAACTATATTTTGTCAAATGGTAAGCTCTATTACTACTATTTCAGTGTTGGTATATATCAATATTGCTTGTGTTCAATTATTGATGCTAAAATCTTGCCTGTAGCGCTATTAAGTTACAGTATAGTGTGAACATCATACATATCTGAGTAATTGCTACGAAGGAAGCCCACACGGCCGCACCCTCCTCCTTATTTCTCTAGCTCCGCCCCTGGGGAACGCTATCCACGACGCCGATCGCCACTCAACGCTGGAAGGTAGGTCAGAAGCCCGTTCTCCAACTCATTGTAAATCTCAGAAAGCAGATAGCTGGTAATATGAGGGTACACCTGTTGTCGTCCAGTGCTAATAGCATTAGCAATGACATCCTCAATCTCACACAACATAAAGTCCAAGAAGTCAAACTGCTCTCCATTCCAAATGGAGAAGAGAAGCCACTGCTGCAAGCTGGTCAACGACTCCTAGTTGCCTCCACGAGGGAGGATTGTCTTCCTCAGAGCCATGTGTAGAACGTGCACTTCCGGTAGCAGTCGGTTCGGTTTACGTAGGGAGTCGTCAGCGAAGGGCTACCTGAAGAGCGGACGTATTTGCTAGTCTGTAGGGAAGTTACCTCCAGCTCTCCCACGTCGCAGGGGATCCATGTCACCGTAAACTATCTAGTGTAGCTTCCTGTCAGAGGTGGCAACTCCAAGACGCTTTCTCAGCTCGCCAGCATAAACTCGTTGCATAGTCTCATTAATCATCAACTGAATAAACTCCCACTGTGGGTCGATCCACACTGTAGCATAAAACTGACGTACCCAATGAACAACTACTCGGTCTACCTCGCGAAAAAGGTGAACGAAGCCCTCGAACCTCTCAAATAAGGGGTAGATCGGTATGCCTACTGCTCTCTCAAGCTCATCCCAGCCAGTCGCCTTTGGTCTGCTAGTGCAATACCTCTGGTACGGTAGCTCCTATGAAAGCTCTCCTGAGTAATAGTCCAGAAAGCCCTACTGGCATGATGCTCTCGGATGTGTGGAAACCAGAACTCAACAGGGCAGAACCTGATGGCCAGTATCTTCTTTGAGCTCAATTTCATAAAGCCACGGAATCTAGGCCCTCTCTCCTGCTCACTCGAGGAGGTTTGACTTCTGCCGTAAGTGGCAGAAAGAGGAGCAGAAGTGAGCAGAGTGAGCAGGAGAGAGGGCCTAGATTCCGTGGCTTTATGAAATTGAGCTCAAAGAAGATACTGGCCATCAGGTTCTGCCCTGTTGAGTTCTGGTTTCCACACATCCGAGAGCATCATGCCAGTAGGGCTTTCTGGACTATTACTCAGGAGAGCTTTCATAGGAGCTACCGTACCAGAGGTATTGCACTAGCAGACCAAAGGCGACTGGCTGGGATGAGCTTGAGAGAGCAGTAGGCATACCGATCTACCCCTTATTTGAGAGGTTCGAGGGCTTCGTTCACCTTTTTCGCGAGGTAGACCGAGTAGTTGTTCATTGGGTACGTCAGTTTTATGCTACAGTGTGGATCGACCCACAGTGGGAGTTTATTCAGTTGATGATTAATGAGACTATGCAACGAGTTTATGCTGGCGAGCTGAGAAAGCGTCTTGGAGTTGCCACCTCTGACAGGAAGCTACACTAGATAGTTTACGGTGACATGGATCCCCTGCGACGTGGGAGAGCTGGAGGTAACTTCCCTACAGACTAGCAAATACGTCCGCTCTTCAGGTAGCCCTTCGCTGACGACTCCCTACGTAAACCGAACCGACTGCTACCGGAAGTGCACGTTCTACACATGGCTCTGAGGAAGACAATCCTCCCTCGTGGAGGCAACTAGGAGTCGTTGGACCAGCTTGCAGCAGTGGCTTCTCTTCTCCATTTGGAATGGAGAGCAGTTTGACTTCTTGGACTTTATGTTGTGTGAGATTGAGGATGTCATTGCTAATGCTATTAGCACTGGACGACAACAGGTGTACCCTCATATTACCAGCTATCTGCTTTCTGAGATTTACAATGAGTTGGAGAACGGGCTTCTGACCTACCTTCCAGCGTTGAGTGGCGATCGGCGTCGTGGATAGCGTTCCCCAGGGGCGGAGCTAGAGAAATAAGGAGGAGGGTGCGGCCGTGTGGGCTTCCTTCGTAGCAATTACTCAGATATGTATGATGTTCACACTATACTGTAACTTAATAGCGCTACAGGCAAGATTTTAGCATCAATAATTGAACACAAGCAATATTGATATATACCAACACTGAAATAGTAGTAATAGAGCTTACCATTTGACAAAATATAGTTAGAGAAAGCCACAATTATTAAAAAAAGATTGTTGGCATTGACATATAGAAAAAAGAACAAACCATTCTATTTTAAGCAAAGAGTTAATAGAATGATTTATTGAAAAATGAAAGTCACATATGAAATGTAGAGGCAAAATTGGAGGCTAGGATCTCTTAAATCTCTAGAGCTAGACTGTCTTCCTAGAATTTTGGACCAATATATATCCATCTTCCGTTTCTAACCATGCAATACCTTGCACTAAGACTGTATGGTCCTTTTCTTTGGAAAACCTTTCCATACTTTCCTAACATTCACAAAAATATTTATATTTTAGTTGATTTCGTTGCTTTCATAAACATCAATTACCAAATATTAGAGAAAGGATAAAAAGCATGACCCTAGAATCTAGACAAACTACCAAGAAGCTACGAACTACAAAATTGCAACCAATTTGGATTTTCGATTGCTGGAAGTTGAAAAAATAAAGAATCTTTAAAGTTGCTTACTTTGCCTTGTGGTCAAGATTAAAAAGAAAATAGAGTAGGCCGTGGGCGCACTGCATTCCTGGACTCCTGGTGCCCGTGCTCGGAGCCCTGGAGTGCTGGCAAGTAGCCGCCTGGCCATCTGCGCAGCAGTGCCGCGGCCGTCGGCCAGCCGACCACCTGCCACCGTACTTCGCCACTTAGCGTCAAGGGGAGAGAATAGACGCGGGGGAAGTGCGAAGGGGAGAGAAGAGGCGCGGGAAGGGAGGTGATGCATGACGGCGTGAGTCGAAGCGCCAGTTTCGTGCGGCCGTGCAGAGGTGTGGTGGCTGATGTTTGGCTGCCTGTTGGGCCATTGTTGGGCTGCTATGGGCTGTGGGTGCAGATGCTTGTGCGAGAGGGGTGAGAATACTGTAGAAACCTGTATTGTACAGCGTGTTTCACTTATTGGTCTAGGTGCAGCGGCACCAAGTCCGACCTATATGAATCCGCCCCTGGCATGCCCTCAAAGCCACTCAGGAGCAGTTCTCCGCAGAGGAAATAGAGACACACGCAGAAGAGGATGCAGCCCTAGAGCAGGAAGAGCATGAGGCTGTACTAGGAGGGATTATGCATGTAGATGAGGAGGCTCATGCAGATAAAGAGACTGAATTGGACTCAGATGACAGTGAGCACCTTCCTACGCCACCACGCGGTGCACATGACCACGAGGCCGGAGTGTCTGGGTTGGGCGTTGACCATAGCGACGTTGAGCCACATGTTATAGTGTCCTCTACCCCTCCTCAGGTGACTCCAACGTCTGTTCAGCAGCTGTCAGAGCTTGCACAGATACTTAAAGTGCTGAGTGAGTCCCAACAAAGTATGGCACGGGCCCAAGAGCAACACGCCGCTAAGTCAAGACATTTAGTTGCCACTTTACGAGAACAACAAGAAATGCAAGTCATGATTCAAGAGCAGATGAGGCAGCAGTCACAGGTCCTTTCTCAAGCCTTGGCAAGTCAGTAGGCACAGATGGCTCAGATGTACACAATGTTTAGTGGTTGCTTTGGTCAGCTTTATAATGCCATAGGACTTCCTCCCCCCTAATTTGGAAGTCCTTGCCCCACCTTAGGGTTAGCCTCGGGCTATGTTGCCAGCAAGCCAAGGGATTGGTGGTTTCCTGCCTATACCACTCTAGACCTTCCCATCGAGTACTCACATTCAATCAGGTCTACTGTCACGGCCAATTGCTCCAGGTCCTAGTCCAGCTGCGCCTGTCTACACCGAGTCATCCCCGAGGACGGTGCATGAGCAAAGTATGCCTATTAATCCAGAGGGTACCAGGCAGTTAACCCAGCCAATTGTTTCAGCTCCTCAATCGACACTACTAGTCTCTCAGGGCTCTGAGACTGTGGCGGCGACTTCCACTACTCCTCCAGTGAGTACAGCCGCGGAGATAGCTACAGATACTCCCATTGAGATTGTGGCAGTGACTTCCACTACTACTCCTTCAGTTACTGTGACCAGCCTCTCGACGGATAGTCCGGTGCTCCCAAGTTCTATTTTAGAGATTATTGTTGCTCCTACAGGTGAGACGACCCACGGGGTTGACGATGTTGACGACGCCAATGTTCTAGAGAACATCATTGTCCCTCCTATGCCTTCATCGACAGCAGTGCTTCTGATGGTCCCTCGGATGCGTAGTCGCCATAGATAGATAGGAGATGACGCGAGAGTTAGGGGGTGAGATGAGACGCGAGATCTCTTTTGATGTAGAACACTTGTTATTTTGCTTCTGCTTATGAGACTTGTTATTTATATTTTTTGTTTTCATGTTTTATTCTTTTCTTCTTCTTCTTCTTCTTCTTCTTCTTCTTCTTCTTCTTCTTCTTCTTCTTCTTTCTCCTTTATATTTCTTTTATGTTTCTGTGGATTTCTTATTTTCATTTCTTTTTTCTTATTTTACTTTAATTATCACAATTTTTTTATTTTCTTTTCTTGTTTCGTTTCTTTTTCAAAAAAGTTCTTTTTTTTGTTTCGTTTCTTTTTCTTTTTTTAGTTTTTTTTATTTTCTATGGTCTTTCATTCTTCTCTTCATTTTCTTTATATTTTTATCTTTTATTTATTTCTTTTTACTTTAGTCTAATTAATTATATTTTTTGTTTTTCTTCTATTTCTATTTTTTATTTTCTTTTCTTGTTTCGTTTCTTTTTCAAAAAAGTTCTTTTTTTGTTTCGTTTCTTTTTCTTTTTTTAGTTTTTTTTATTTTCTATGGTCTTTCATTCTTCTCTTCATTTTCTTTATATTTTTATCTTTTATTTATTTCTTTTTACTTTAGTCTAATTAATTATATTTTTTGTTTTCATGTTTTATTCTTTTCTTCTTCTTCTTCTTCTTCTTCTTCTTCTTCTTCTTCTTCTTCTTCTTCTTCTTTCTCCTTTATATTTCTTTTATGTTTTTTAAAAAATTTATTATCTATATTATATGAGATACATATGATGTTCATATAGTATATATGATGTCCTATGATGTATTCATGTAGTATACTGACGGACAGGGGTCCTAGGGGTTCCTTATGGGGCCATATACCCGGCTGGGCCCTAGGCTGGCCTACGGTCTGGTTGAAGACACGAGATAAGGTGGCGTGGACTCTAAGCTATCAAGGACCGATCTAGTCGGATTACTAAGGAAAGATAACTCCTGTAATAGATCTAGAACTCTTTTATTGTAACCGACTAGGACTAGATACGTACCCTAACCCTCTCTCCCTATATAAAGAGAGGCCAGGTGCATCCCCTTGTACACACAATCATACAAACCAATCCAACGCAAGGCAACACGCCCCAACTGGACGTAGGGTATTACACTATTCTAGCGGTCTGAACCAGTATAAATCGTCGTCTCTTGCATAACCGCCGAGTTCAGCGTACGTCGAAGCCCACCAACCATCGTCTCGGGTAACCCCGTGACGAGTTATTGGTCCTCAAACACCGACAGCTGGCGCGCCAGGTAGGGGCTTTCGGCGAATTCACGACTGAGAGCTCGGCGGACCTCGACAACATGATTTTCCCAGCAGGATCGACCTTTGTCATCGCCTCCTGGATCTGCACAGCCGACAACAGCGGCCAACTCCAAGGTCGCCTCATGGAGATCCCGATGACTCAGGCTTCTCCAGCAGCTTCAACAACTACGTTGGATCATCTCGTCGAGAAATTTTCACGTCTTTCGATTTCTGATCTATCTCGGAACTGGGGGACCTCCAAGGCTCACAACTCCCACTTGGACACTTCGGCCTTGTTTGACTCGGAGTCCACTTCAAGTGCCCACATCAGAATCCTGAGTCGTCTTTCACTCGGACTCCAAAATTCGGCTTTTGTTTATCAGGAGTCGATTCAGCATCTCATGCAATCAAATCAAGAAATTCCTTTGACAGGAGCATAGTAGGGTTTAGTACTGTCCATCACCTTGGAAGGCTGCATTGTGCACTGGCCTGGAACTAAGCCTCTCAAGGACTCGTCGGATCCGTCTCGCCTTGTCGGCATGGTTGAGCTGTTGCCATATCAAGACGGCAGCACCCTTCCAACCGAGGACACGGGTTCTGTTGGTGGTTACTAATGACCTATTTTATGACTTGTATCTCCTTTCGGTCCGGTTTTGGCTTAGCAATATTGTGAAATGCAAGTAAGTTATTTTCTTCATACCTACCTATAACTCCACATAAGCCAATTAGAAGTAGGATGAAAGAAAGGCAAAATTCAAAAGCCTTTGGTGAGGAATACATATACACATTGAGTGAATGAGTGAATCATTCGAGGAACTACTTTTCTTTACAAAAATATTTAAAAACTCTGGATAGATAGTTGATCGAAAAATAGAGGATTAGTGGTTCTACATTAACTGGTCTGTCTTATGATTACTAAAGATTAAGAGTCAAGGTACATAAGCCCCATGAGTTACAAAATAATAAAGGATGAGTAATATGCTAGTATATTCAAGTTGAGGAAGAACACTTAGTTATAAACCTGGTGCTCTTAGAATATAATCGGCATTGTACCAACTACTGATCAACAACCTATGTCTTAAGCTTTTGCCCGGGACGTGCAAAGGGTAAGCTTGGGGGAACTTGTTGATGGTTACTAATGACCCATTTTATACTGCCAACTTGTATTAAAAATGGAGAAAAACAAAAAATATAATTAATTAGACTAAAGTAAAAAGAAATAATAAAAGATAAAAATATAAAGAAAATGAAGAGAAGAATGAAAGACCATAGAAAATAAAAAAAACTAAAAAAAGAAAAAGAAACGAAACAAAAAAAGAACTTTTTTGAAAAAGAAACGAAACAAGAAAAGAAAATAAAAAATAGAAATAGAAGAAAAACAAAAAATATAATTAATTAGACTAAAGTAAAAAGAAATAAATAAAAGATAAAAATATAAAGAAAATGAAGAGAAGAATGAAAGACCATAGAAAATAAAAAAAACTAAAAAAAGAAAAAGAAACGAAACAAAAAAAAGAACTTTTTTGAAAAAGAAACGAAACAAGAAAAGAAAATAAAAAAACTTCTTTTAACAAGAACTGAACGACAAAAACCTACCCAGCCTAGGAAATGATAACGTCGCTCCTGCGCAGCTGTGCTCGTTGTGGGTTGTGCGCCCCCTGTAGGCCGTGTCATGGCCCGTGCACCACGCTAATGCAATGTCCACGCTCGGTGCTCGGCGCGCAGCTCCCGTCCGAGCGCTCGGACGAGAAGATTTTCGGCTGATACAACATCCACGCTCACCGCTCGGCGCACGGCTCCCATTTGAGCGATCGAAAGGGAAGATTTTCGCATCATAGGTACCTCATAGAATAAAAAGAATAACTAAAATAAAACTAAAAAAATTGTGATAATTAAAGTAAAATAAGAAAAAAGAAATGAAAATAAGAAATCCACAGAAAACATAAAAGAAATATAAAGGAGAAAGAAGAAGAAGAAGAAGAAGAAGAAGAAGAAGAAGAAGAAGAAGAAGAAGAAGAAAAGAATAAAACATGAAAACAAAAAATATAAATAACAAGTCTCATAAGCAGAAGCAAAATAACAAGTGTTCTACATCAAAAGAGATCTCGCGTCTCATCTCACCCCCTAACTCTCGCGTCATCTCCTATCTATCTATGGCGACTACGCATCCGAGGGACCATCAGAAGCACCTGCTGTCGATGAAGGCATAGGAGGGACAATGATGTTCTCTAGAACATTGGCGTCGTCAACATCGTCAACCCCGTGGGTCGTCTCACCTGTAGGAGCAACAATAATCTCTAAAATAGAACTTGGGAGCACCGGACTATCCGTCGAGAGGCTGGTCACAGTAACTGAAGGAGTAGTAGTGGAAGTCACTGCCACAATCTCAATGGAGTATCTGTAGCTATCTCCGCGGCTGTACTCACTGGAGGAGTAGTGGAAGTCGCCGCCACAGTCTCAGAGCCCTGAGAGACTAGTAGTGTCGATTGAGGAGCTGAAACAATTGGCTGGGTTAACTGCCTGGTACCCTCTGGATTAATAGGCATACTTTGCTCATGCACCGTCCTCGGGGATGACTCGGTGTAGACAGGCGCAGCTGGACTAGGACCTGGAGCAATTGGCCGTGACAGTAGACCTGATTGAATGTGAGTACTCGATGGGAAGGTCTAGAGTGGTATAGGCAGGAAACCACCAATCCCTTGGCTTGCTGGCAACATAGCCCGAGGCTAACCCTAAGGTGGGGCAAGGACTTCCAAATTAGGGGGGAGGAAGTCCTATGGCATTATAAAGCTGACCAAAGCAACCACTAAACATTGTGTACATCTGAGCCATCTGTGCCTACTGACTTGCCAAGGCTTGAGAAAGGACCTGTGACTGCTGCCTCATCTGCTCTTGAATCATGACTTGCATTTCTTGTTGTTCTCGTAAAGTGGCAACTAAATGTCTTGACTTAGCGGCGTGTTGCTCTTGGGCCCGTGCCATACTTTGTTGGGACTCACTCAGCACTTTAAGTATCTGTGCAAGCTCTGACAGCTGCTGAACAGACGTTGGAGTCACCTGAGGAGGGGTAGAGGACACTATAACATGTGGCTCAACGTCGCTATGGTCAACGCCCAACCCAGACACTCCGGCCTCGTGGTCATGTGCACCGCGTGGTGGCGTAGGAAGGTGCTCACTGTCATCTGAGTCCAATTCAGTCTCTTTATCTGCATGAGCCTCCTCATCTACATGCATAATCCCTCCTAGTACAGCCTCATGCTCTTCCTGCTCTAGGGCTACATCCTCTTCTGCGTGTGTCTCTATTTCCTCTGCGGAGAACTGCTCCTGAGTGGCTTTGAGGGCATGCCAGGGGCGGATTCATATAGGTCGGACTTGGTGCCGCTGCACCTAGACCAATAAGTGAAACACGCTGTACAATACAGGTTTCTACAGTATTCTCACCCCTCTCGCACAAGCATCTGCACCCACAGCCCATAGCAGCCCAACAATGGCCCAACAGGCAGCCAAACATCAGCCACCACACCTCTGCACGGCCGCACGAAACTGGCGCTTCGACTCACGCCGTCATGCATCACCTCCCTTCCCGCGCCTCTTCTCTCCCCTTCGCACTTCCCCCGCGTCTATTCTCTCCCCTTGACGCTAAGTGGCGAAGTACGGTGGCAGGTGGTCGGCTGGCCGACGGCCGCGGCACTGCTGCGCAGATGGCCAGGCGGCTACTTGCCAGCACTCCAGGGCTCCGAGCACGGGCACCAGGAGTCCAGGAATGCAGTGCGCCCACGGCCTACTCTATTTTCTTTTTAATCTTGACCACAAGGCAAAGTAAGCAACTTTAAAGATTCTTTATTTTTTCAACTTCCAGCAATCGAAAATCCAAATTGGTTGCAATTTTGTAGTTCGTAGCTTCTTGGTAGTTTGTCTAGATTCTAGGGTCATGCTTTTTATCCTTTCTCTAATATTTGGTAATTGATGTTTATGAAAGCAACGAAATCAACTAAAATATAAATATTTTTGTGAATGTTAGGAAAGTATGGAAAGGTTTTCCAAAGAAAAGGACCATACAGTCTTAGTGCAAGGTATTGCATGGTTAGAAACGGAAGATGGATATATATTGGTCCAAAATTCTAGGAAGACAGTCTAGCTCTAGAGATTTAAGAGATCCTAGCCTCCAATTTTGCCTCTACATTTCATATGTGACTTTCATTTTTCAATAAATCATTCTATTAACTCTTTGCTTAAAATAGAATGGTTTGTTCTTTTTTCTATATGTCAATGCCAACAATCTTTTTTTAATAATTGTGGCTTTCTCTAACTATATTTTGTCAAATGGTAAGCTCTATTACTACTATTTTCAGTGTTGGTATATATCAATATTGCTTGTGTTCAATTATTGATGCTAAAATCTTGCCTGTAGCGCTATTAAGTTACAGTATAGTGTGAACATCATACATATCTGAGTAATTGCTACGAAGGAAGCCCACACGGCCGCACCCTCCTCCTTATTTCTCTAGCTCCGCCCCTGGGGAACGCTATCCACGACGCCGATCGCCACTCAACGCTGGAAGGTAGGTCAGAAGCCCGTTCTCCAACTCATTGTAAATCTCAGAAAGCAGATAGCTGGTAATATGAGGGTACACCTGTTGTCGTCCAGTGCTAATAGCATTAGCAATGACATCCTCAATCTCACACAACATAAAGTCCAAGAAGTCAAACTGCTCTCCATTCCAAATGGAGAAGAGAAGCCACTGCTGCAAGCTGGTCAACGACTCCTAGTTGCCTCCACGAGGGAGGATTGTCTTCCTCAGAGCCATGTGTAGAACGTGCACTTCCGGTAGCAGTCGGTTCGGTTTACGTAGGGAGTCGTCAGCGAAGGGCTACCTGAAGAGCGGACGTATTTGCTAGTCTGTAGGGAAGTTACCTCCAGCTCTCCCACGTCGCAGGGGATCCATGTCACCGTAAACTATCTAGTGTAGCTTCCTGTCAGAGGTGGCAACTCCAAGACGCTTTCTCAGCTCGCCAGCATAAACTCGTTGCATAGTCTCATTAATCATCAACTGAATAAACTCCCACTGTGGGTCGATCCACACTGTAGCATAAAACTGACGTACCCAATGAACAACTACTCGGTCTACCTCGCGAAAAAGGTGAACGAAGCCCTCGAACCTCTCAAATAAGGGGTAGATCGGTATGCCTACTGCTCTCTCAAGCTCATCCCAGCCAGTCGCCTTTGGTCTGCTAGTGCAATACCTCTGGTACGGTAGCTCCTATGAAAGCTCTCCTGAGTAATAGTCCAGAAAGCCCTACTGGCATGATGCTCTCGGATGTGTGGAAACCAGAACTCAACAGGGCAGAACCTGATGGCCAGTATCTTCTTTGAGCTCAATTTCATAAAGCCACGGAATCTAGGCCCTCTCTCCTGCTCACTCTGCTCACTTCTGCTCCTCTTTCTGCCACTTACGGCAGAAGTCAAACCTCCTCGAGTGCGAGGGCCCTGACGACAAACTGCAGGTGAGCACAAGTCCGGTGCAAATGGAGAAGTTTGGTGAGTCGAGTGGAACATGTCCATCCGCGCAATCTGCTCCTCAGTATACTCTTCCATCTCTTCTTCCTCGGGGATAACCTCATGGGTCTCCTCGCGCATCAGCGCTCGGCGGGACGATCTAGTCTCCCTCTCCAAAATCGTCAATGCACTGATATGACCTCGACCACGCCTTGACTCTTGGGCCAACACAACCATGGTGGCTTCTTCCTCTCTTTGTCGGCGCTTGTCAACCCTACTCTTCTTCTTCTTTGGCTTCTCTAGAGGGAGCTGCTGCTTTCCCTTTCGCGTCATCTGCAAGAGTTTGGGGGCAGAAAGCCATGAGATTAGGTTTAACAACATAAAAAACCATACAAGCATTTCATCGAACACATGGCATGCATGATCAACAGGAGCAAAGGCATGACCCTTCCCAAGTCAAGTTGCTGGCTGCCTTTGAAGAAGAATGTAGACCGGACTCTGCGCGGACGGTGGCTGCGTGTTCGAGGATGGCGACGGCGTGGGCGGGGACACAGTGGCGCGTCACGCGGACGGCGGCACCGAGTGGTGGCGGCCGCGTGGATCAGAACCGCCGTGGTTCACTGGGACGGCGGAGCCTAGCGTTGGTGGCCGCGAGGAATAGCAAGGATCGTGCCGGTGGTTGAAGCCTTTGGGCACGGTGGTGCAACGGCAGCAGCGATGGCACACGGTGGCTACAGCGACGGTGCGGGCGAGGCTAGGGCAAGTGAGAGGAAAAAACGTTGGCATTATTTAAACCGTAGAACGGTAGAATGGTCCGGCCGTGGCAAACTCTGCGGCGTCGGACTCTACCCAACCATCTCCTAAACTCATTTCCAGAAGCAGTTTGACAAAAAGGTAGGATGGTCCGGCCGATGATGTATAGTCCGGCCTGTGTGTTATTTGACTGGCTGGACCGTCCTTCTGTTCTGAATTTTTCATTTGGCATTCTCTCCATTGGATAGAACTTCAAAAGCATGACCCAACAAATAATATATATATATATATATATATATATATATATATATATATATTTATAAAATTCCACTCACATCAATTCAGTCAATGTGCTACATGCTTCACACATTGCAGGAAAAATTTTAAAAAGCTCACATTTTTTGTTGCACAAAAACCCGGGTTGCTACAACAGCCGGGTGGCGTGGAGGTCGAGAAATTTGGACTCACACGTGTCAACCTCGACAATGTTGGTTACATGGATGACATGTGGGTGTCTGTTGATTGTGTGGCACATGTTCTCTATTATGCTGATCCCGAGAATCCAAAGATGCATGTGGTTATATCTTGGAAGCAGATGATCCTAGGAGTAGACGGCGTAGAGGATTTGGAGGAGCACAATCAATACTATGAAATGTAACTGTTCACTAACCTACTAAACAATATCAAGCAAGTAGAAGCACATGTGGAAAAATCAAATATCGTTCCATATCTGCGTACTGATGCGGAAGGCAAAGTTGTAACAACTTAATTAATAATTTATATCTAGAACATGTGTAAGAATATTGGAACCATGTAGCACATTGACTGAATTGATGTGAGTGGAATTTTATAAATATATATATATATATATATATATATATATATATATATATATTATTTGTTGGGTCATGCTTTTGAAGTTCTATCCAATGGAGAGAATGCCAAATGAAAAATTCAGAACAGAAGGACGGTCCAGCCAGTCAAATAACACACAGGCCGGACTATACATCATCGGCCGGACCATCCTACCTTTTTGTCAAACTGCTTCTGGAAATGAGTTTAGGAGATGGTTGGGTAGAGTCCGACGCCGCAGAGTTTGCCACGGCCGGACCATTCTACCGTTCTACGGTTTAAATAATGCCAACGTTTTTTCCTCTCACTTGCCCTAGCCTCGCCCGCACCGTCGCTGTAGCCACCGTGTGCCATCGCTGCTGCCGTTGCACCACCGTGCCCAAAGGCTTCAACCACCGGCACGATCCTTGCTATTCCTCGCGGCCACCAACGCTAGGCTCCGCCGTCCCAGTGAACCACGGCGGTTCTGATCCACGCGGCCGCCACCACTCGGTGCCGCCGTCCGCGTGACGCGCCACTGTGTCCCCGCCCACGCCGTCGCCATCCTCGAACACGCAGCCACCGTCCGCGCAGAGTCCGGTCTACATTCTTCTTCAAAGGCAGCCAGCAACTTGACTTGGGAAGGGTCATGCCTTTGCTCCTGTTGATCATGCATGCCATGTGTTCGATGAAATGCTTGTATGGTTTTTTATGTTGTTAAACCTAATCTCATGGCTTTCTGCCCCCAAACTCTTGCAGATGACGCGAAAGGGAAAGCAGCAGCTCCCTCTAGAGAAGCCAAAGAAGAAGAAGAGTAGGGTTGACAAGCGCCGACAAAGAGAGGAAGAAGCCACCATGGTTGTGTTGGCCCAAGAGTCAAGGCGTGGTCGAGGTCATATCAGTGCATTGACGATTTTGGAGAGGGAGACTAGATCGTCCCGCCGAGCGCTGATGCGCGAGGAGACCCATGAGGTTATCCCCGAGGAAGAAGAGATGGAAGAGTATACTGAGGAGCAGATTGCGCGGATGGACATGTTCCACTCGACTCACCAAACTTCTCCATTTGCACCGGACTTGTGCTCACCTGCAGTTTGTCGTCAGGGCCCTCGCACTCGAGGAGGTTTGACTTCTGCCGTAAGTGGCAGAAAGAGGAGCAGAAGTGAGCAGAGTGAGCAGGAGAGAGGGCCTAGATTCCGTGGCTTTATGAAATTGAGCTCAAAGAAGATACTGGCCATCAGGTTCTGCCCTGTTGAGTTCTGGTTTCCACACATCCGAGAGCATCATGCCAGTAGGCTTTCTGGACTATTACTCAGGAGAGCTTTCATAGGAGCTACCGTACCAGAGGTATTGCACTAGCAGACCAAAGGCGACTGGCTGGGATGAGCTTGAGAGAGCAGTAGGCATACCGATCTACCCCTTATTTGAGAGGTTCGAGGGCTTCGTTCACCTTTTTCGCGAGGTAGACCGAGTAGTTGTTCATTGGGTACGTCAGTTTTATGCTACAGTGTGGATCGACCCACAGTGGGAGTTTATTCAGTTGATGATTAATGAGACTATGCAACGAGTTTATGCTGGCGAGCTGAGAAAGCGTCTTGGAGTTGCCACCTCTGACAGGAAGCTACACTAGATAGTTTACGGTGACATGGATCCCCTGCGACGTGGGAGAGCTGGAGGTAACTTCCCTACAGACTAGCAAATACGTCCGCTCTTCAGGTAGCCCTTCGCTGACGACTCCCTACGTAAACCGAACCGACTGCTACCGGAAGTGCACGTTCTACACATGGCTCTGAGGAAGACAATCCTCCCTCGTGGAGGCAACTAGGAGTCGTTGACCAGCTTGCAGCAGTGGCTTCTCTTCTCCATTTGGAATGGAGAGCAGTTTGACTTCTTGGACTTTATGTTGTGTGAGATTGAGGATGTCATTGCTAATGCTATTAGCACTGGACGACAACAGGTGTACCCTCATATTACCAGCTATCTGCTTTCTGAGATTTACAATGAGTTGGAGAACGGGCTTCTGACCTACCTTCCAGCGTTGAGTGGCGATCGGCGTCGTGGATAGCGTTCCCCAGGGGCGGAGCTAGAGAAATAAGGAGGAGGGTGCGGCCGTGTGGGCTTCCTTCGTAGCAATTACTCAGATATGTATGATGTTCACACTATACTGTAACTTAATAGCGCTACAGGCAAGATTTTAGCATCAATAATTGAACACAAGCAATATTGATATATACCAACACTGAAATAGTAGTAATAGAGCTTACCATTTGACAAAATATAGTTAGAGAAAGCCACAATTATTAAAAAAAGATTGTTGGCATTGACATATAGAAAAAAGAACAAACCATTCTATTTTAAGCAAAGAGTTAATAGAATGATTTATTGAAAAATGAAAGTCACATATGAAATGTAGAGGCAAAATTGGAGGCTAGGATCTCTTAAATCTCTAGAGCTAGACTGTCTTCCTAGAATTTTGGACCAATATATATCCATCTTCCGTTTCTAACCATGCAATACCTTGCACTAAGACTGTATGGTCCTTTTCTTTGGAAAACCTTTCCATACTTTCCTAACATTCACAAAAATATTTATATTTTAGTTGATTTCGTTGCTTTCATAAACATCAATTACCAAATATTAGAGAAAGGATAAAAAGCATGACCCTAGAATCTAGACAAACTACCAAGAAGCTACGAACTACAAAATTGCAACCAATTTGGATTTTCGATTGCTGGAAGTTGAAAAAATAAAGAATCTTTAAAGTTGCTTACTTTGCCTTGTGGTCAAGATTAAAAAGAAAATAGAGTAGGCCGTGGGCGCACTGCATTCCTGGACTCCTGGTGCCCGTGCTCGGAGCCCTGGAGTGCTGGCAAGTAGCCGCCTGGCCATCTGCGCAGCAGTGCCGCGGCCGTCGGCCAGCCGACCACCTGCCACCGTACTTCGCCACTTAGCGTCAAGGGAGAGAATAGACGCGGGGGAAGTGCGAAGGGGAGAGAAGAGGCGCGGGAAGGGAGGTGATGCATGACGGCGTGAGTCGAAGCGCCAGTTTCGTGCGGCCGTGCAGAGGTGTGGTGGCTGATGTTTGGCTGCCTGTTGGGCCATTGTTGGGCTGCTATGGGCTGTGGGTGCAGATGCTTGTGCGAGAGGGGTGAGAATACTGTAGAAACCTGTATTGTACAGCGTGTTTCACTTATTGGTCTAGGTGCAGCGGCACCAAGTCCGACCTATATGAATCCGCCCCTGGCATGCCCTCAAAGCCACTCAGGAGCAGTTCTCCGCAGAGGAAATAGAGACACACGCAGAAGAGGATGTAGCCCTAGAGCAGGAAGAGCATGAGGCTGTACTAGGAGGGATTATGCATGTAGATGAGGAGGCTCATGCAGATAAAGAGACTGAATTGGACTCAGATGACAGTGAGCACCTTCCTACGCCACCACGCGGTGCACATGACCACGAGGCCGGAGTGTCTGGGTTGGGCGTTGACCATAGCGACGTTGAGCCACATGTTATAGTGTCCTCTACCCCTCCTCAGGTGACTCCAACGTCTGTTCAGCAGCTGTCAGAGCTTGCACAGATACTTAAAGTGCTGAGTGAGTCCCAACAAAGTATGGCACGGGCCCAAGAGCAACACGCCGCTAAGTCAAGACATTTAGTTGCCACTTTACGAGAACAACAAGAAATGCAAGTCATGATTCAAGAGCAGATGAGGCAGCAGTCACAGGTCCTTTCTCAAGCCTTGGCAAGTCAGTAGGCACAGATGGCTCAGATGTACACAATGTTTAGTGGTTGCTTTGGTCAGCTTTATAATGCCATAGGACTTCCTCCCCCCTAATTTGGAAGTCCTTGCCCCACCTTAGGGTTAGCCTCGGGCTATGTTGCCAGCAAGCCAAGGGATTGGTGGTTTCCTGCCTATACCACTCTAGACCTTCCCATCGAGTACTCACATTCAATCAGGTCTACTGTCACGGCCAATTGCTCCAGGTCCTAGTCCAGCTGCGCCTGTCTACACCGAGTCATCCCCGAGGACGGTGCATGAGCAAAGTATGCCTATTAATCCAGAGGGTACCAGGCAGTTAACCCAGCCAATTGTTTCAGCTCCTCAATCGACACTACTAGTCTCTCAGGGCTCTGAGACTGTGGCGGCGACTTCCACTACTCCTCCAGTGAGTACAGCCGCGGAGATAGCTACAGATACTCCCATTGAGATTGTGGCAGTGACTTCCACTACTACGCATCCGAGGGACCATCAGAAGCACCTGCTGTCGATGAAGGCATAGGAGGGACAATGATGTTCTCTAGAACATTGGCGTCGTCAACATCGTCAACCCCGTGGGTCGATCCACACTGTAGCATAAAACTGACGTACCCAATGAACAACTACTCGGTCTACCTCGCGAAAAAGGTGAACGAAGCCCTCGAACCTCTCAAATAAGGGGTAGATCGGTATGCCTACTGCTCTCTCAAGCTCATCCCAGCCAGTCGCCTTTGGTCTGCTAGTGCAATACCTCTGGTACGGTAGCTCCTATGAAAGCTCTCCTGAGTAATAGTCCAGAAAGCCCTACTGGCATGATGCTCTCGGATGTGTGGAAACCAGAACTCAACAGGGCAGAACCTGATGGCCAGTATCTTCTTTGAGCTCAATTTCATAAAGCCACGGAATCTAGGCCCTCTCTCCTGCTCACTCTGCTCACTTCTGCTCCTCTTTCTGCCACTTACGCAGAAGTCAAACCTCCTCGAGTGCGAGGGCCCTGACGACAAACTGCAGGTGAGCACAAGTCCGGTGCAAATGGAGAAGTTTGGTGAGTCGAGTGGAACATGTCCATCCGCGCAATCTGCTCCTGAGTGGCTTTGAGGGCATGCCAGGGGCGGATTCATATAGGTCGGACTTGGTGCCGCTGCACCTAGACCAATAAGTGAAACACGCTGTACAATACAGGTTTCTACAGTATTCTCACCCCTCTCGCACAAGCATCTGCACCCACAGCCCATAGCAGCCCAACAATGGCCCAACAGGCAGCCAAACATCAGCCACCACACCTCTGCACGGCCGCACGAAACTGGCGCTTCGACTCACGCCGTCATGCATCACCTCCCTTCCCGCGCCTCTTCTCTCCCCTTCGCACTTCCCCCGCGTCTATTCTCTCCCCTTGACGCTAAGTGGCGAAGTACGGTGGCAGGTGGTCGGCTGGCCGACGGCCGCGGCACTGCTGCGCAGATGGCCAGGCGGCTACTTGCCAGCACTCCAGGGCTCCGAGCACGGGCACCAGGAGTCCAGGAATGCAGTGCGCCCACGGCCTACTCTATTTTCTTTTTAATCTTGACCACAAGGCAAAGTAAGCAACTTAAAGATTCTTTATTTTTTCAACTTCCAGCAATCGAAAATCCAAATTGGTTGCAATTTTGTAGTTCGTAGCTTCTTGGTAGTTTGTCTAGATTCTAGGGTCATGCTTTTTATCCTTTCTCTAATATTTGGTAATTGATGTTTATGAAAGCAACGAAATCAACTAAAATATAAATATTTTTGTGAATGTTAGGAAAGTATGGAAAGGTTTTCCAAAGAAAAGGACCATACAGTCTTAGTGCAAGGTATTGCATGGTTAGAAACGGAAGATGGATATATATTGGTCCAAAATTCTAGGAAGACAGTCTAGCTCTAGAGATTTAAGAGATCCTAGCCTCCAATTTTGCCTCTACATTTCATATGTGACTTTCATTTTTCAATAAATCATTCTATTAACTCTTTGCTTAAAATAGAATGGTTTGTTCTTTTTTCTATATGTCAATGCCAACAATCTTTTTTTAATAATTGTGGCTTTCTCTAACTATATTTTGTCAAATGGTAAGCTCTATTACTACTATTTCAGTGTTGGTATATATCAATATTGCTTGTGTTCAATTATTGATGCTAAAATCTTGCCTGTAGCGCTATTAAGTTACAGTATAGTGTGAACATCATACATATCTGAGTAATTGCTACGAAGGAAGCCCACACGGCCGCACCCTCCTCCTTATTTCTCTAGCTCCGCCCCTGGGGAACGCTATCCACGACGCCGATCGCCACTCAACGCTGGAAGGTAGGTCAGAAGCCCGTTCTCCAACTCATTGTAAATCTCAGAAAGCAGATAGCTGGTAATATGAGCTTACCATTTGACAAAATATAGTTAGAGAAAGCCACAATTATTAAAAAAAGATTGTTGGCATTGACATATAGAAAAAAGAACAAACCATTCTATTTTAAGCAAAGAGTTAATAGAATGATTTATTGAAAAATGAAAGTCACATATGAAATGTAGAGGC
>JAHUYU010001158.1:0-14802 GCA_030439765.1 Tripidium arundinaceum | reverse complement strand
CTGCAGAAAAGTAATGGCTTGTACTGTTCATCTGCAGAAAAGTAATGGCTTGTACTGTTCATCTGCAGAAAAGTACTGGCTTGTACTGTTCATCTGCAGAAAAGTACTGGATGTTACTGTTCATCTGCAGAAAATTTTGTAGCAGTCCGAAGAAAATTTTGGTCACCGGTGCGCTGCGAGGTTATTTAGAGTGCTGCCTCCGCTGAAGAGTGTCGCGCGCGTCAGTTATCGTTCTTCGGCGAGCCCGCACCTCATTTCTTCATCCAGTAGCCGAGTCATCCTGCTCCGCTGCTCTTTTCCTCTCCATCCCAAATCAAGTTTCTCTGCTCTTGTCCGTGTAAGCTGCGTCTATCGACTTCTCTCCAAAGCACCAGTCGATTGCGGTGAGTATCTCGTGAGTCCCTCCAGTTCTTCCTCTATCTCTCCCTAGCAGCGCCATCCTTCTCGATTATTTCTTTGATTAAAGACCAGGGCACCACTAGTGCAACCATGAGCACGTCACGAGAGATCCAGCCATGAGTTAATTAATCCCCTTTGAGTTTTTCCAGAGTTTATCAACAGCCTAGTATGTTAGTCATTAGAGCTAGCTTAGTAGCGTAGTGATAGTTGTTGTGTTTTTAAGAGCTGCTGTTGTCATTGCGTTAAGTCATATCATCATTTCTTGCATATAGATCACGAGATAGTGGAGTACGTGGCTGCGGAGGAGCCGGCGTACGAGGAAATCGTGGAGGTGTACGAGGAGGAGGTCCCCGTGCAGGAAGGAGCCCCGGAGCCGTCAGCCACTAACCTTGCTGCACACCAGGATGCCCAAGGCAAGCCCCGGTGCATAACCTTTATTTTGAAATGATAATATGATATCTATGTTATGTGTGCATTTACGTTTCAGGAGTTCTGTTGAAACCCACTTGCATAAATATTACTACCCAAGAGTCTTACTAGTTTAGGCCGTGTAGTGCCATGCTTAGGTCTCGTTAGCATGAACAACATGGTGTTGTTCGTGATAGGTGATCATTATTATCACTATGGTTAACGTGGAAATAAAGGCATGTGAAATGGTGACCGGGCAGGGATGTGGGTTGGTAGTGGTGGATGTGACAAGAGGTGTCCTGCGGCCAACAGGGCATCACTGGGTTACATTGTTTCCCTGTCCGAGTCGGTTAAGGACCGGTCGTTGCATTTGGATGGTTGTCAAGTCACAGACTTATTTATCCCAGGCACATACTTGCTTATGGGAGCTCGGAAGGCTTGTTACTCTCTTGTCATGGGTTCCGGCTCCATCCGGACCAACTGAAGGTGGATTATATGTGGGTAGTAGGAGGTCCAAGCACCGCGAGAGGGCGGGGGCTTGGAGTCCCAGTATGGACGGGGACTCGGTTCTCTTGACAGGAGGATAATGGGTTGGTCCCGTTTGTACCTCGGTACGGGCGGGGCGTGTGTTTTTCGGGGTACCCAGCTGGGCTGCATTGATTCGCGAATCGCCGCGTAAGCGGTCCGACATGACTTGATCCGGGCATCGTAGTAAGAACTGAAAGGGAAAAGGTGAATAAGGATGGATTTGTATTGACCAACTCTTGTTTGAAAATAGCATAAGTGCTTACATAGATGGTTAGCTGATAAACTAAAAGATGGCAAATAAAAGAACTGCAATAAGGATCCACTAGTAGTAATGCTTTTCTGCAAACTTGAGCCAGTAGCCAAAAAGCCTATCATGATCCTTGGAGTCGGGAAATTATTCCCAGTCGGGTAAGTCTTGCGAGTACATTGTGTACTCAGGGTTTATTTTACCCTTGTTGCAGGTGCTGCTTGAGGCTTTGTGTGGAGGATCGTCTGCTGGGCTCAGATGGATCTTTGCTACGCTCGCTAGATATTTATTTCCGCTGTTTTAATTCCGCACTCTGAACTTGGTATTGTAATAACTTATTTCTGAAGACTATGTTGTATGGAATAAACTAAGTATTGTACTCGTTTTCATTATTGGATCCTGGGTGAAAATGTGGATGGTTTCGAGTTCTCCCATTGGGTGTGCTCGACAGAAACGGCTAGAATATCCGCTGACGGAGTACTTAGTGCCTAGAGGAAGGCAAGTACCTTCGTTAGTGTGTTATTTTGGGCGGTTCTGCCACACATTAGAGCACTACAAAATTGAAGTTGGAATCCGCACCATTGTTCTGAGTACATTTCCAAGTTTGAATTGAACCAAGTAGCAAACTCACTGGAAAAAGAGGTAGTTTTTAAATTCCAATTATGCAACTGTATGTGCTAACCTTATATCTTTCCATACTGTACAATGTGAAGTATAAGTGTGTAAAATGAATGCATGCATCACATAGTAGTATTTAACTGTGTCCCATATTAGCATGTGTAAGTCCTCTCAAGTAGTTTTTGCAGGGGTTCCTGTTTATGCAGCCATTGATGAAAAAAGCAGCAGAAAACATTAAACCATGAATTGCGCTATTAAAATCCCTATAGTTATCACCAAAGCTTTTATCTATGTCCTAAGACCTAGGAAGTAACCTACTATTATACTATAGCACGGATGAACAACCGAACAGTTAGACCTGACGTGTAGCAAATGGCAATTTACCATATTACAACACAGAAAAATAACTTGCCAAGGTTGATGTACTTTCAGATAGAACTATAGAAGAGCGGTGTGCTCACTGCATTGGGCAGTCTGAGAACTCACCGTTTAATGTTTCTGCGCAATGTTGTATCTTCTTTCTCGGAGCTTTATTATTGTTGTGCATGATTGCTGAGGTCCTGCAAGGAAGCATATATAGATGGTTTCAGTCTATATGTGACAAGAAGGAAAAAGGAAAAGTGGCTTGTTATGATTATAGAGTGCACAGATAAGAGAGAGGTTAGCATAATAGTTGAAAGGCAGGTAAGTCCAATCTAAAAAATGGACATCAACCTGATTTGTGTAAAAAAGGCTCCAACGATGCAACACTTGTCCTGTCTGAAAATCCAAAAGGACCCTGCAAGAGGGAAGGAAAAAAAACAGATTACCAAATCATGAAACTTAAATTGGAACAAACATATAGGTCAGATTACTAAGAAAGTAAAATGCATGTATTGGTAGATGCAAAGAACAATAGGCACTTCCTTCTTTCAGTTCCCCAAAAAAGTGTCTTCTATTGAATCCCGGTCCTTAGCCGATGACACACTGTAATTCAATGCACTTCTTCTGAAATGAAAGAGTGAGTCCCAATCCTGAAAGGAACCTATAATGTAGAAGTGAAATATGTCAGTTCGTTTTAGTTTCCCTGGTGGACCAAGATGGAAGGATCAGGCATCACAATAAATAAAAAAGCAATGCAAGGTTCTAGTACTGGATGGCCACATAAACGATCGTAATAATGTAAGCATGGCAGGGGGAGCACTGCATTGAGCTTCAGAAATGTAGCATCGAACACAAATCCTAAGGAATGATATATAGTATAAGAGTTAGAACCTGCTAGGCCATGGTAAGGGAATATGCTATTGGAATACACACAAAATAACCTGAGCATGAAATATGCAGAAGTAAAAAAAAGTACTAAAGAAAGGCCTTGCTATAATAATCGAGAAAGGAGGAAGTTGCCTGGTTAAGGCAGTCTATCTGCAAGCATTTGTATACAAGATATACTATTAGGAAAAGTGGGTTTAGATGCAGAGAACAAACCAAGATCATTTCCTGCTGCGTGATGTGTAGGATCAGAAGCTTCTCGTGTGTGGGGGAGAGGGGGAGGGGGCATCGTGGGAGAACGGAGGTGGGCAGAAATCACAGGTAGGGTTTCATCAACCACAGCAAAGGTGAGTAGGTGTGTCCGCCAGATCGAGGAGGCGCTGCGCGGAGAGGATGGAGCCAACGCCGTGGCCCCCGCGACGCCCTCGGCCAGGGCAACACGTCCCCGCCCGCGGGGTCTTTGGCCAGGTAAGGCTCGCCGCCGCCACCGTCGCCTGCGGCCAAGGCACGAGCCCCACCGCGGCAACGACGAACAGCGGTGCCTATGAGTCTCCGCAAGTGCTAAGAGAGAGATCCGGCAGGGAGAGATAATGAGAGAGGGGGAGAGGACCAAACTGGAGAGCAGACGACACGAGGAACACCAGGACCTGTAGCAGGTAGCGGCAGGGTGGTAGCACTGGCTGCGGCGCCCAGCGGGGCCCGACTGCAGGGAAGATGAGGGCACGAGGAGGTGGAGGGTGCGCCAGGCGGAGGTGGAGGGCGGCGGCCGGCAAGGAGTACGCCGCGCAGCGCAGACCGCCGCGCCATGTGGCGCCCGTGGCAGGCTGCTGCCGCCGAGGGCCGCTGCGCCGAGATCGGCCGTGCCGGGGGTGCCACCGCGGGGGAGGAGCCCGTGGGGACGGCCGGCGATGCCGCCACGGGTGGGGGGGCGCCCGTGGGGACGTCCGGCGATGGAGAGGCGAAACCCTAGGCTGTCGTTCACGTCGGGAGAGGAAGAGGGGGGAATACGGAGAAGAAGCGTCGGGAAGGGAAGAGAAGCGTTGAGAAGGAGAAGCAAAAGCCGAGTATATATTTGTCCTCCGGCGATTATGAGGAGAAGCCGGACCGGAGAAAGGGAAATAGAGGAGGAGCCAGAGAAGCTACGAACATCAAGGAGAATCCGCTTCTAGTAGAATCCAGTGGAACCAATCCCAGCCATCAGCGCGGGAGATCGGACGGTGGCGGGGCGACGTGGCGGCTGCTTCTGGCTGAGAAGCACCTGCCGTTTATAGAGTTAAATTGCTATAGTATAACTATATAAGTATCTTTATGGATTTCCTATGTTTCATTCCCTTCATGCACTAGTTACACCACTAGGTTGAGAGAAAGATAGATAGCACGCCTTCCCCTATAACCTAGGTTCACACACTAGCGCTTCTACTACACAAACTCTATGTCCTAACCATGCTATCCTAGTGGCTATACTCAGGCTTGGCATATTCCCTCCGTGTCCTATCACGATACTTTGGGTAAACACACCATGAGCGCAATATATTGTTGTATCCATAGAACTAAGCTAACCACCTCGGTTATGGCAAAACCTACTACGATCATATGCTAACTAGAAATATGTGTTGAGGGTGCATCAACATAGACCATAAAAGCGTTCATTGGGCATGAACAAACATGTAGCATTTACATCACAATGATCCCATCCAAGAAGAACCGAGAGATTACCCCATCGATCCGATGCAAAATCTTGTTATGCATGTCATCACTATTAAAGGGACCTAGTGGTAAATAATAATAGGTGCAAACACGACAAGCTTTCTGTATAGTTGGATCTGGGTGGTTTCAGCTATATGTTTAGTATGAGATTCTAAGTTGCCTAGAGCACATTGAGTCTCATTCTTCTCTCTTTATATCTTTTTTTTTTCTTTTACTACTTCGGCAATTTGTGTGCAAGGACTGGAACTATGGGCTACTTAGTTGGGTTCTAAAACTTGCCCAACCAAAATTAAGGCATTTCTACAAATTTTGGCTACCCATTGGTTTACTACAAAAATTTGGCACATCATTTCTATGGCCAAAATCATGGCAAAAAACTCACTAGAAACTTATTCGATCTCACAAGAGGGGAAAGTTCGATCTCACAAGAGGGGAAAGTGCTCGCTGCTATGTTATGGCACTCAACCGAATGCATGTCTGCATTTTTTGTCCTAACTTTGACAAGCTTTAATTTTGACAAACCTAAGTTTTAGTTTGCCATGATTTTGGTTGGGCAAGTTTTAGAACCCAACTAAGTAGCCCATAGTTCCAGTCCTTGCACACAAATTGCCGAAGTAGTAAAAGAAAAAAAAAAGATATAAAGAGAGAAGAATGAGACTCAATGTGCTCTAGGCAACTTAGAATCTCATACTAAACATATAGCTGAAACCACCCAGATCCAACTATACAGAAAGCTTGTCGTGTTTGCACCTATTATTATTTACCACTAGGTCCCTTTAATAGTGATGACATGCATAACAAGATTTTGCATCGGATCGATGGGGTAATCTCTCGGTTCTTCTTGGATGGGATCATTGTGATGTAAATGCTACATGTTTGTTCATGCCCAATGAACGCTTTTATGGTCTATGTTGATGCACCCTCAACACATATTTCTAGTTAGCATATGATCGTAGTAGGTTTTGCCATAACCGAGGTGGTTAGCTTAGTTCTATGGATACAACAATATATTGCGCTCATGGTGTGTTTACCCAAAGTATCGTGATAGGACACGGAGGGAATATGCCAAGCCTGAGTATAGCCACTAGGATAGCATGGTTAGGACATAGAGTTTGTGTAGTAGAAGCGCTAGTGTGTGAACCTAGGTTATAGGGGAAGGCGTGCTATCTATCTTTCTCTCAACCTAGTGGTGTAACTAGTGCATGAAGGGAATGAAACATAGGAAATCCATAAAGATACTTATATAGTTATACTATAGCAATTTAACTCTATAAACGGCAGGTGCTTCTCAGCCAGAAGCAGCCGCCACGTCGCCCCGCCACCGTCCGATCTCCCGCGCTGATGGCTGGGATTGGTTCCACTGGATTCTACTAGAAGCGGATTCTCCTTGATGTTCGTAGCTTCTCTGGCTCCTCCTCTATTTCCCTTTCTCCGGTCCGGCTTCTCCTCATAATCGCCGGAGGACAAATATATACTCGGCTTTTGCTTCTCCTTCTCAACGCTTCTCTTCCCTTCCCGACGCTTCTTCTCCGTATTCCCCCCTCTTCCTCTCCCGACGTGAACGACAGCCTAGGGTTTCGCCTCTCCATCGCCGGACGTCCCCACGGGCGCCCCCCCACCCGTGGCGGCATCGCCGGCCGTCCCCACGGGCTCCTCCCCCGCGGTGGCACCCCCGGCACGGCCGATCTCGGCGCAGCGGCCCTCGGCGGCAGCAGCCTGCCACGGGCGCCACATGGCGCGGCGGTCTGCGCTGCGCGGCGTACTCCTTGCCGGCCGCCGCCCTCCACCTCCGCCTGGCGCACCCTCCACCTCCTCGTGCCCTCATCTTCCCTGCAGTCGGGCCCCGCTGGGCGCCGCAGCCAGTGCTACCACCCTGCCGCTACCTGCTACAGGTCCTGGTGTTCCTCGTGTCGTCTGCTCTCCAGTTTGGTCCTCTCCCCCTCTCTCATTATCTCTCCCTGCCGGATCTCTCTCTTAGCACTTGCGGAGACTCATAGGCACCGCTGTTCGTCGTTGCCGCGGTGGGGCTCGTGCCTTGGCCGCAGGCGACGGTGGCGGCGGCGAGCCTTACCTGGCCAAAGACCCCGCGGGCGGGGACGTGTTGCCCTGGCCGAGGGCGTCGCGGGGGCCACGGCGTTGGCTCCATCCTCTCCGCGCAGCGCCTCCTCGATCTGGCGGACACACCTACTCACCTTTGCTGTGGTTGATGAAACCCTACCTGTGATTTCTGCCCACCTCCGTTCTCCCACGATGCCCCCTCCCCCTCTCCCCCACACACGAGAAGCTTCTGATCCTACACATCACGCAGCAGGAAATGATCTTGGTTTGTTCTCTGCATCTAAACCCACTTTTCCTAATAGTATATCTTGTATACAAATGCTTGCAGATAGACTGCCTTAACCAGGCAACTTCCTCCTTTCTCGATTATTATAGCAAGGCCTTTCTTTAGTACTTTTTTTTACTTCTGCATATTTCATGCTCAGGTTATTTTGTGTGTATTCCAATAGCATATTCCCTTACCATGGCCTAGCAGGTTCTAACTCTTATACTATATATCATTCCTTAGGATTTGTGTTCGATGCTACATTTCTGAAGCTCAATGCAGTGCTCCCCCTGCCATGCTTACATTATTACGATCGTTTATGTGGCCATCCAGTACTAGAACCTTGCATTGCTTTTTTATTTATTGTGATGCCTGATCCTTCCATCTTGGTCCACCAGGGAAACTAAAACGAACTGACATATTTCACTTCTACATTATAGGTTCCTTTCAGGATTGGGACTCACTCTTTCATTTCAGAAGAAGTGCATTGAATTACAGTGTGTCATCGGCTAAGGACCGGGATTCAATAGAAGACACTTTTTTGGGGAACTGAAAGAAGGAAGTGCCTATTGTTCTTTGCATCTACCAATACATGCATTTTACTTTCTTAGTAATCTGACCTATATGTTTGTTCCAATTTAAGTTTCATGATTTGGTAATCTGTTTTTTTTCCTTCCCTCTTGCAGGGTCCTTTTGGATTTTCAGACAGGACAAGTGTTGCATCGTTGGAGCCTTTTTTACACAAATCAGGTTGATGTCCATTTTTTAGATTGGACTTACCTGCCTTTCAACTATTATGCTAACCTCTCTCTTATCTGTGCACTCTATAATCATAACAAGCCACTTTTCCTTTTTCCTTCTTGTCACATATAGACTGAAACCATCTATATATGCTTCCTTGCAGGACCTCAGCAATCATGCACAACAATAATAAAGCTCCGAGAAAGAAGATACAACATTGCGCAGAAACATTAAACGGTGAGTTCTCAGACTGCCCAATGCAGTGAGCACACCGCTCTTCTATAGTTCTATCTGAAAGTACATCAACCTTGGCAAGTTATTTTTCTGTGTTGTAATATGGTAAATTGCCATTTGCTACACGTCAGGTCTAACTGTTCGGTTGTTCATCCGTGCTATAGTATAATAGTAGGTTACTTCCTAGGTCTTAGGACATAGATAAAAGCTTTGGTGATAACTATAGGGATTTTAATAGCGCAATTCATGGTTTAATGTTTTCTGCTGCTTTTTTCATCAATGGCTGCATAAACAGGAACCCCTGCAAAAACTACTTGAGAGGACTTACACATGCTAATATGGGACACAGTTAAATACTACTATGTGATGCATGCATTCATTTTACACACTTATACTTCACATTGTACAGTATGGAAAGATATAAGGTTAGCACATACAGTTGCATAATTGGAATTTAAAAACTACCTCTTTTTCCAGTGAGTTTGCTACTTGGTTCAATTCAAACTTGGAAATGTACTCAGAACAATGGTGCGGATTCCAACTTCAATTTTGTAGTGCTCTAATGTGTGGCAGAACCGCCCAAAATAACACACTAACGAAGGTACTTGCCTTCCTCTAGGCACTAAGTACTCCGTCAGCGGATATTCTAGCCGTTTCTGTCGAGCACACCCAATGGGAGAACTCGAAACCATCCACATTTTCACCCAGGATCCAATAATGAAAACGAGTACAATACTTAGTTTATTCCATACAACATAGTCTTCAGAAATAAGTTATTACAATACCAAGTTCAGAGTGCGGAATTAAAACAGCGGAAATAAATATCTAGCGAGCGTAGCAAAGATCCATCTGAGCCCAGCAGACGATCCTCCACACAAAGCCTCAAGCAGCACCTGCAACAAGGGTAAAATAAACCCTGAGTACACAATGTACTCGCAAGACTTACCCGACTGGGAATAATTTCCCGACTCCAAGGATCATGATAGGCTTTTTGGCTACTGGCTCAAGTTTGCAGAAAAGCATTACTACTAGTGGATCCTTATTGCAGTTCTTTTATTTGCCATCTTTTAGTTTATCAGCTAACCATCTATGTAAGCACTTATGCTATTTTCAAACAAGAGTTGGTCAATACAAATCCATCCTTATTCACCTTTTCCCTTTCAGTTCTTACTACGATGCCCGGATCAAGTCATGTCGGACCGCTTACGCGGCGATTCGCGAATCAATGCAGCCCAGCTGGGTACCCCGAAAAACACACGCCCCGCCCGTACCGAGGTACAAACGGGACCAACCCATTATCCTCCTGTCAAGAGAACCGAGTCCCCGTCCATACTGGGACTCCAAGCCCCCGCCCTCTCGCGGTGCTTGGACCTCCTACTACCCACATATAATCCACCTTCAGTTGGTCCGGATGGAGCCGGAACCCATGACAAGAGAGTAACAAGCCTTCCGAGCTCCCATAAGCAAGTATGTGCCTGGGATAAATAAGTCTGTGACTTGACAACCATCCAAATGCAACGACCGGTCCTTAACCGACTCGGACAGGGAAACAATGTAACCCAGTGATGCCCTGTTGGCCGCAGGACACCTCTTGTCACATCCACCACTACCAACCCACATCCCTGCCCGGTCACCATTTCACATGCCTTTATTTCCACGTTAACCATAGTGATAATAATGATCACCTATCACGAACAACACCATGTTGTTCATGCTAACGAGACCTAAGCATGGCACTACACGGCCTAAACTAGTAAGACTCTTGGGTAGTAATATTTATGCAAGTGGGTTTCAACAGAACTCCTGAAACGTAAATGCACACATAACATAGATATCATATTATCATTTCAAAATAAAGGTTATGCACCGGGGCTTGCCTTGGGCATCCTGGTGTGCAGCAAGGTTAGTGGCTGACGGCTCCGGGGCTCCTTCCTGCACGGGGACCTCCTCCTCGTACACCTCCACGATTTCCTCGTACGCCGGCTCCTCCGCAGCCACGTACTCCACTATCTCGTGATCTATATGCAAGAAATGATGATATGACTTAACGCAATGACAACAGCAGCTCTTAAAAACACAACAACTATCACTACGCTACTAAGCTAGCTCTAATGACTAACATACTAGGCTGTTGATAAACTCTGGAAAAACTCAAAGGGGATTAATTAACTCATGGCTGGATCTCTCGTGACGTGCTCATGGTTGCACTAGTGGTGCCCTGGTCTTTAATCAAAGAAATAATCGAGAAGGATGGCGCTGCTAGGGAGAGATAGAGGAAGAACTGGAGGGACTCACGAGATACTCACCGCAATCGACTGGTGCTTTGGAGAGAAGTCGATAGACGCAGCTTACACGGACAAGAGCAGAGAAACTTGATTTGGGATGGAGAGGAAAAGAGCAGCGGAGCAGGATGACTCGGCTACTGGATGAAGAAATGAGGTGCGGGCTCGCCGAAGAACGATAACTGACGCGCGCGACACTCTTCAGCGGAGGCAGCACTCTAAATAACCTCGCAGCGCACCGGTGACCAAAATTTTCTTCGGACTGCTACAAAATTTTCTGCAGATGAACAGTAACATCCAGTACTTTTCTGCAGATGAACAGTACAAGCCAGTACTTTTCTGCAGATGAACAGTACAAGCCATTACTTTTCTGCAGATGAACAGTACAAGCCATTACTTTTCTGCAGATGAACAGTACAAGCCATTACTTTTCTGCAGATGAACATTGTTTTTCTGTCTGCTACTGCGTTTTCTGCACGTGCTACAGTAGATTCCGCAGATGAACAGTGTTTTTCTGCCTGCTACTGCGTTTTCTACACGCGCTACAGTAGATTCCGCAGATGAACAGTGTTTTCTGCCTGCTACTGCGTTTTCATTTCCGAGACTCGAATTGCATTTCGATCTTTATTTCCAGCTCATGC
Organism: Tripidium arundinaceum; assembly: GCA_030439765.1. Lineage (NCBI taxonomy): Eukaryota > Viridiplantae > Streptophyta > Magnoliopsida > Poales > Poaceae > Tripidium > Tripidium arundinaceum. Next base: position 3,426 of record JAHUYU010001158.1, on the reverse strand, counting down.
ACTTTAACTAAATGCAATGCTCATGAATATTTTTAACCTGTGATTTACAACGTAACACCGAGGGTGTTACAACTCTTCCCCCCTTAAAATAAAATCTCGTCCCGAGATTTCATGCGTGCTTAGTGTGGAAGGTAAGAACAATTCTTGATAATTTATTGCCTTGATGTACTGGGGATAAGATGGGGATAGTGCTTCAAGATATATCTCTCTTGCTCCCAAGTTGCTTCAGCCTCTGTGTGATTCTGCCATTGGACTTTGTAAAATTTCACCACACTATTTCTAGTCACCCGTTCTTTCTCATCTAAAATTTTTATAGGGTGCTCAATATAAGACAAGTCCGGTTGGAGAGGTAGCCCTTCAATTTCCACAACTTCTTCAGGGACCCTCAAACATTTCTTCAGTTGAGACACATGAAATACATTGTGGACTGCAGATAAAATATCCGGGAGTTGGAGGCGGTAAGCAACCGGGCCACACTGTTTTAAAATCTTATAAGGTCCGACATAGCGAGGGGCTAACTTTCCACCAATACCAAAACGATGTACCCCTCTCATGGGAGAGACCTTCAGATACACATGGTCCCCAACGGTAAACTGCCACGGTCTTCTTCTCTTATCAGCATAATTTTTCTGTCGGTTTTGGGCTGCCTTTAAATGCCCGCGAATGATGCTCACTTGTTCCCGGGCTTTCTTGACAAAATTAGGCCCAAAGTAACCGCGGTCCCCCACTTCAACCCAGTTAAGAGGGGTCCTACACCTTCTTCCGTACAGCGCCTCGAAGGGTGCCATGCGGATACTCTCATGGTAGCTGTTGTTATAAGAAAACTCAGCTAACTTTAAACACTTATCCCACTTTTCAGGGAAAGAAATCACACAAGCTCTCAACATATCTTCTAGCACTTGGTTCACTCTTTCTGTTTGACCATCTGTCTGGGGGTGATAAGCTGAACTATGGAGCAGACGAGTACCAAGACATTTGTGAAGTTGTTGCCAAAAGTGAGACATAAAGACTGACCCTCTGTCCGAGATAATAGTGAGAGGAACTCCATGAGAGGTCACAATCTCATCAAAGTACAACTGTGCATAGTCTGTGGCTCTATATTTTGTACTCACTGGCAGAAAATGAGCGGACTTGGAGAGACGGTCTACAATAACCCAGATGGAATCATGTCCCTTGGAGGTACGGGGTAAACCCACAATAAAGTCCATAGAAATATCCTCCCACTTCCACGCAGGAATGGGCAAAGGCTGCAACATCCCAGGCGTACGCATGTGGTCCGCCTTTACTCTCCCACAAGTGTCGCACTCTGCTACATGCTTAGTGATGTCCTGCTTCATATTTGGCCACCAATACAAGTGATGCAAATTATGGTACATTTTATTACTTCCAGGATGGATGGATAGTTTGGAGTTATGCGCTTCCTCTAAAATTTTCCTTCTCAACTCCTGACTTGAAGGGACCACTAACCGGTTTTTAAACCTCACAACACCTTGCTCATCAATGCAAAAATGCGGACCACGACCTTCCTCAAGCAACTTCTTAATGTGCGGAACCTCTACTGCATCTTGCTTTTGTTCACTAATTATCTGTCCTTGCAACTCTGAGACTAAGGCAATGTTGGCTAGCACTTCTGCATGATGGAGAGACAAAGGTGCTTCTTCTTCCTGATGCGCCTTCCGACTCAACGCATCAGCCACTACATTTGCTTTTCCCGGGTGATAATGGACCTCCAAATCATAGTCCTTAATCAACTCCAACCACCTTCTTTGTCTCATGTTCAGCTCAGCTTGAGTAAAAATATACTTGAGACTTTTGTGGTCGGTGAAGAGATTGACTTTATTTCCCAACAAATAATGCCTCCAAATCTTGAGAGAGTGCACCACAGCGGCAAGCTCTAAGTCATGGGTGGGGTAGTTAACTTCGTGCTTTTTCAGCTGGCGTGAAGCATAAGCTATCACACGCCCATCCTACATAAGCACACATCCTAACCCCGTCTTTGAGGCATCACAGTACACATCAAAAGGTCTCTCAATGTCCGGTTGAGCTAAAACTGGGGCAGTGGTAAGGAAGGTCTTCAGCTTTAGAAAAGCTTGCTCACAGGCCGGACTCCAGGCAAACCTAGCATCTTTTTGCAAAAGCTTGGTCATAGGCTGGGCTACCTTAGAGAAATCCGGGATAAAACGCCTGTAATACCCTGCTAAGCCAAGGAACTGACGGATCTGATGGACAGACTTAGGAGACTTCCAGTTCAAGACATCTTGCACTTTACTCGGGTCTACAGATATTCCCTCGGGAGTCAGCACATGGCCCAAAAACTGCACTCGGTCTAACCAGAACTCGCACTTGCTGAATTTAGCATACAACTTATGCTCTCGAAGTCTGGTCAATACAACCCGAAGATGCTGGCCATGCTCTTCTTTATTCTTGGAGTAGATCAGAATATCATCAATGAACACCACTACAAACTTGTCTAACTCCGGCATGAAGACTGAGTTCATAAGATACATGAAGTAGGCAGGAGCATTGGTAAGACCAAAGGACATGACTAGGTACTCATACAGCCCGTACCTAGTAGAGAAAGCAGTCTTGGGTATATCTTGAGGCCTAATTTTAATCTGATGGTAGCCTGAACGTAGATCAATCTTAGAAAAGACCTTAGCACCAGCTAACTGATCGAACAAAGTATCTATGCGAGGCAATGGATATTTGTTCTTAATAGTTACCGCATTGAGAGGGCGGTAGTCTACGCACATCCGTAGGGTGTCATCTTTCTTCTTTACAAATATGGCTGGACATCCCCAAGGAGAGGTACTAGGCCGAATAAAACCCTTTTCCCTTTCAGTTCTTACTACGATGCCCGGATCAAGTCATGTCGGACCGCTTACGCGGCGATTCGCGAATCAATGCAGCCCAGCTGGGTACCCCGAAAAACACACGCCCCGCCCGTACCGAGGTACAAACGGGACCAACCCATTATCCTCCTGTCAAGAGAACCGAGTCCCCGTCCATACTGGGACTCCAAGCCCCCGCCCTCTCGCGGTGCTTGGACCTCCTACTACCCACATATAATCCACCTTCAGTTGGTCCGGATGGAGCCGGAACCCATGACAAGAGAGTAACAAGCCTTCCGAGCTCCCATAAGCAAGTATGTGCCTGGGATAAATAAGTCTGTGACTTGACAACCATCCAAATGCAACGACCGGTCCTTAACCGACTCGGACAGGGAAACAATGTAACCCAGTGATGCCCTGTTGGCCGCAGGACACCTCTTGTCACATCCACCACTACCAACCCACATCCCTCCCCGGTGCATAACCTTTATTTTGAAATGATAATATGATATCTATGTTATGTGTGCATTTACGTTTCAGGAGTTCTGTTGAAACCCACTTGCATAAATATTACTACCCAAGAGTCTTACTAAGT
>JAHUYU010000038.1:0-19531 GCA_030439765.1 Tripidium arundinaceum | reverse complement strand
GTGTAGTCATGTTTAGACTAATGTCTGGATGGTGGTTTACCAAGTCTTCGGATTCGCATATGTTCTGTGCCTGTCGATCCGTAGGGTCGGGGACCTGGGGGGACATATGTGGTTTTCGTGTATGCAAGTATGGTACTTGGATACAAGGGAACGGGTAATTGCAGTTCGTACTCCACGGTAGTGGGGTAGGCGGCAGGTGGTGACAGCCCTGTCCGTCCCTCGTATTCCCCCACGTTCGGGTATGGTGTAGGAGTCTAAAGCGATGCGGGGAGCTGGCAGACCAGACCTTAGGCATTCTCCCGATCCATCTAGATGTTAATCTAACCATGTTTATATTAATTGTATGACTTGCTAGAATTCTTTACAATAATTGTAATAGATTGTTCTAGTTAGGTTTATTATTTTATTCAATTATCTTTCTTTACCCCTGATAGAGATGCTCATATATGCCTGTGTGAAACTTCACTATCCCCAATTTATCAATGCTTCATTTACCCCTGATGAACAATTGATTATTATGCTATATTATTAACATTGAGCTATCCAATATCCATGATTAGCTATTGCCTTCCAAGCAAAATTCTTCTTGAGCCTGTAGGAGGTTGTAGCTATACCAGAGTGCCCCCCTATAGCACTAGAGTGACAAGCAGCAATGAGTTTGGTTTGCAATGCTGAGTTGTTACCAATCCATATGATGTTGTTGTGTCTGATGAGGCCTTGATCTAGATTGAAACTAGCTTGGTCAGGACTAGAAATTGCCAATTTCTGAAGTAACTACTGAGCTTGAGGGTCTGTTGCATAAGAGTTCAGGACCTCTTGTACCCATGCAGGTTGAACAAAGGAAACAGCCTGTATGGCCATCATGTGTGCCACCCTAAACAGTGCATCTGCTGCAATGTTGTCTTTTCCCTTTTTGTAAATGGTCTTGTACTGCAGCCCCATTAATCTTGTCATAGCCTTTCTTTGCATCTTAGAATGAAGATTTTGTTCATTCAAATAAGCTAGAGATTTGTGGTCTGTTTGAATGATGAATTCTTGTCTTTGCAAATAATGCCTCCATCTCTCCACAGCCATAATCAGGGCTAGAAACTCTTTCTCATAAATTGATAGTGTTTTGTGCTTGTCCCCCAAAGCTTTACTGAGATAAGCTATTGGCTGTCCTTTTTGCATTAGAATAGCCCCAATGCCATCATGGCATGCATCAGTCTCTACTATAAAGGGTTCCACAAAGTTTGGTAGAGCTAGTATAGGAGTTCTTGTCATGACTATCTTCACTTTGTCAAAAGCTAGTTGAGCCTCTACAGACCATGAAAACTGTTTGAGCCTGAGTATATTGGTGAGAGGTTTAGTCATAAGGCCATAGTGCTTCACAAATTTTCTGTAGTAGCCAGTTAATCCCAAAAATGCTCTCAATTCAATAACTGTGGTTGGTGTGGGCAATGCAACATAGCAAAAAATTTTGAAGGATCAGTAGAGACTCCATTTGCAGAGATGATGTGGCCCAGATATTCAAGACTATCCTGAGCAAAACTGCATTTTGAGGTCTTCAAGTGAAGCTAGTGGTTTCTAAGAGCAGCTAGCACTTGATCCAGGTGTTGTAGATGATCTTCCATGGTTGGGCTGTAAATGAGTATGTCATCAAGAAAGACCAGAACAAACTTCCTAAGAAAGGGTTGTAACACCTGGTTCATAATGCACTGAAATGTTGTAGGGGCATTGGTCAAGCCAAAAGGCATGACTTTAAACTAATAATGGCCCTGGTGGGTCTTGAAAGTAGTTTTGTGTTCATCCTCAGGTAGCATTCTCACTTGATGGTACCCAGATCTCATATCCAGTTTAGTGAAAAACTGTGCTCCAGCCAACTCATCTAGGATTTCCTCAATAACTGGCATTGGAAACCTGTTTTTTATTGTCATATCATTTAACTTTCTGTAGCCTACATAGAACCTCCATGATCCATCCTTCTTCTTAACTAGGAGCACTGGGGATGCAAAGGGGCTATGATTGTGAGCAATGAGACCTACCTGCAGTAATTGCTGAACTTGTTTCTCAATGTCAGCTTTGTGGTGAGGTGAGTAGTGGTATGGTCTAGAGTTCATAGGGTTGGAACCAGGCAGCAAGGGTATGGCATGATCATAGCTTCTCTGGGGAGGTAAGCACCGTGGATCAGAGAACACATCCTGGTAAGTGATTAATAACTGCTGAATAGCTGGGTTGCGGTGACCTAATGGTGTGGATGTTGGTGGAAGGGTGTCAGGGACATAGTCCAGCAAGATAAATGCCCAAATATCATTGCCCTTTGTTGAGTTGAACACTTTGGGGGCTGAGATAGATGTGAGGTGCAGAGGTTGTTGTTGGAGACCTTTGAGCTTAACTAGTTTGCCTTGTTCAGTAAATTCCACTGTTCGCCTAAACGGTCGTTTAGCCCGTGTACACACCGTGTAAACGCTACACGGTGGTGCACCGTTTCCGTTTAAATCCCGTTTAATTGACCGTTTAGCCCGTTTAATGGACCGTTTAGCCCGAATAATGGCTAAACGGTAGGTGACCGACTGTTTACCGTTTAGCGTTTAGGAAAACACTGGTAAATTCAAGAGTTTTGTTGACCCAATCACATTGCATTTGACTGTGCTGCTGTAGCCAAGCAAACCCCAAGATGGCATCATAGGGGTTCATATCCAAGACCATCATGTCTGTAGTGAGAGTATACCCTTGACAGTACCACTGTAATGCAGGAACCTTTCTATTAGTTACAATCCATTGGCCATTTGCTAGCTTGACTCTTCTTGGTGTCATTGGTATAGTAGATAGTTGAGCCATCTGGACAAACTAGGAACTGACAAAGCTGTGTGAACTGCCGCTGTCCAACAGTACGAGCATTACCTTGTCCTTGACTCTGGATTTCAATTTGATGCAATTTGTGTGATCAGTACTAGAAAATTGCATTCAGAGAAAGCTGACAAAACTCTTCATTTATTGTATCTTTAGCTTCTAGTTGATTGAGAACCTCTTCTGGAATTTCTCTGTCCAGATCATTGAGCACTAGTGCATGAGCTTGATGTTTAGGTCTTTTAGAGCAGACCTCTATGTGGCCTGGCTCAAATTTGTCACCACAATGGAAGCACAACCCATTTGCTTTTCTGTAATCTCTAAGTCTCCTATCTCTCTAGAGTTGTGGATTTGCTGTGGGTGCTTTAGTGCTAGCTTTGGGGTGTTGGTGCTGCTGTTGTTGCCTGAGCAGTGGTGTGTTCCTCAGATATCTGGTTTTGGATCTTTCCATCACTCCTTGTTGTAGCTTGGCAATGAGAGCAGCCTTGTCTACTGTTGGTGGCATTTGAGCTTCGACTGTGCCTCTGCTTTCGTCCTTGAGACCACTTATATATTGGGGTGTGAAGAACATATCATCATAGTTGCAATTATGCATGTTGATGTCATATTGAAGAGACTGGAATTGAGTAGTGTAATCTTCAACTGACCCTGTCTGCTTCAGTGCTAGCAATGCATTCATGGCAGTCCAAAAATCATCAGACCCAAATTTAGCTTCCACCACAGAGCAAAATTATGTCCAAGATCCCAAAGTATGGTTCTGTTTGTATGCCTAAAACCACTTGTGGTAGAACCGCCTGATTTAATCCACTCCCAAGAGTACTTGTCTTCCTTTAGACACTAAGTACCTAGGGGAGCACACTAAATCAGTCAGATCCGTCGAGCGCACCCAACGGGAGAACTCGAAAATCCACATTTTCATCAAGATCATAAACAAGTGAATAAAGCTTATAACATTCTTAACCATTTCATACATCACAAGATTACATAAAATCAGAGTTATTACAATAGGTTTAATACAACAGTGGATGATAATAGTTTACATGTAACAAGAATAAGGGTTAATACATAAAGGTTTACAAATTTTTCTCTTGCAGTAAAAAATAACATATGATCAACGTTGTAGCGAAAATAAATATTTATTCAGATTCATGTCTAAGAATTTAACATGATAAACAGTTCTACAAGATATGATAGTAGAGTTGTAAGCCTTTTATTTATAAAAACATTTGGTGAAGGTTATAAATAAAAACTACGATCGTAGCATAAAAGGAATCCTCGTTGAGCCCACCAGGAGGTATCCACACATAATAGTTAGCTCCAGCATCCACCTGTTACCTGCAACAGGGGGGAATAAAACCCTGAGTATACGATGTACTCCACAAGACTTACCCGACTAGGTGAGAATAATTTCCCAACTCTCAAGGGTATGCTGGGGCTATTTGGTTTGCTGGTTTATTTGACTTTGCAGAAAGCATTACTAAAAGTGCATTCTTATATTCAAATTTTAGCAGTCATGATTAGTTCATTAACTAACCATTCTATATAACCACCTGTACTACTTTCAAGCATGTGATAAGCAATCAGAATCATTTTAATTTGCTCATCCATCTTCCAGTTCTTACTACGATGCTTGACAGTAGCCAAGCAGGTACTGTCTCAAAAGAAACGGCAATTCACGAACCAATGACTCCCAGCTGGGTACCCTAAACACACGCCTTGTGTGCACTGTTGACACCTCTAACATCACCCTAAAGCTAGGTTGTCATCCCCAACGATAACGCTAGAGGTGTGGTATTGAATCTTCACACTATGCTGTAAAGAATATGAAAGGGTTATCCGCAAGCGCACAGATAGAATACCGATGTAGCACTTCACCCAGGAAAGTTCCAGGTATCGTTATTTATACTTTACCACTAGGAAGAGCGATAGAAAGAATGGCCAGAGATATAAATAGTATTGATGAGAATCCAATAACTAGCACTATCTTATACAGGGGTAAGTCAAAAGATAGATAAGGTATGGTAAATGATAAATATAAAGACTATAGCTTTCCAGAGAGACTCACAAACATAGAGATTAAAGAGAATCTAGTTAAGAGATTGATTCCTAAATAACTTATTATCTATCTTCCCGTAGCACACTTTTCATTAATCACTTTCATCTATAGCATAACTATTATTCATTCAAATCATAAGGAACATTCCCAAGAAAGATTGTAAACAGAGTACTTTCTAACCGAGGAACCGGGTTCTACTAAACCTACAGACGGGAGGTGGACTACAGAGGATTCAACAAGTCTATATAGTCACACTTGTGATCTACCACCGATCCGGAATATAGGGGGCATCCGCAGACGAAACAAGGTATAAGCACCACGCTTACACTAAGTTTGCCACTCACCTACGGTACCTTAGGCAAGCGCTATATGATCATATGCTTGAACTCATACTAATTATAACTATATCAAATGAGTAACTAGAGCAAACTAAGAGCATAATAAATAAAAGTATAATAATTGAAGCACACAATGTCTGAATAAAGAGAGACAAGGGTTTACCGATCTCCAGACGAATAATCTGGAACCCTGAACACCACGCTAGGCGATGCCCAAACTCTAATTAAGACTACTAACTAATCTATCTAAACTTGGAGCTCTTCTCTGGAAGCTTGGCCTTCTCTTGACTTCTTGATCTTGATCTCAAACCATGCGGAGAGGTGGAGGATGAGATATGGGATGCTTCTCCAGGGGAGCCTCAGGGCTGTATATATAGCCCGGTGGGATGAACGTGAGCCTTCGGATCAAACCGACCTTGAACAACGGTAGAGATCAAAACCCTAATGCGTGAGGGCACCGCCACGCGAAGACGGAGGCTGACAGGGGGGACCCAGGTTTGGCCGACCTAAGGGGGGGGTCGGCTGGACCCACATGCCAGGGTCTGGGGCCCCCCTTCGGTGGAGATACTCCTGGGGTCTTCTGGAGTCTTCCAGCGTATTCCTTCGTGCAGGATTCCGAATTAATCCTCTGTATAAGCATATCCTTGCCGGTTTTCCTGTTAAATCCCTGAGAATTCACGATTTCACCAAAACTCGTGGAATTTCATTAGTTTAACCCTAAAACCTTATTTGGTGATCCTTTTCAACCATTTCTCATATTATGTTGATGGTTCTTGATATGCTTTAACTACCATCAACATGCACCACAAGCACACAGACAAGACTAGCTCTTCCCAATCCTGTCACAGGGTCCGGCATCCCCGCCCAACTTGGACTCCAAGTCCCAACCCTGTGGCCTATGTGGCAGTTTGGTGCCCTTGGAACTCCACCTGTCCCAGCCTCCATACTAGTCGGCCCGGAAGAAGTCGGAACCCATGACAAGAAAGGTACACAAGCCTTCCCACCCCCATGAAGCAAGTATGTGTGAGGGACATTCGAAACTTGACAGATGGTCTAGGCAACGAACGGACCTTAATTGACATAGGCGGGAAATCATGCACCTAGAACAAGGCCCTGATGCACGAGGACCTGCTCTGTTGCACCCACCAATGTCCACAATATCCACAACATTTACAACACCCACTTTTCCATGTTTCCCACCCGGTCTCCAATTATTATACATCTCGAATCCATGTGATAGTAATATGATAGTAATATATATTCCTATCCCTCACGAGGACAGGCAATCACTCGACTTCTACCGGAGTCCTATAGCATGGCAATCTACACGATCCTATCATACTAGTAAGACTCATAGGATAAGGAATATATATGCATGTGAGTTCCATACAACTCCTCAAAACTTAATGCACGAACAAACATAATATAAGTGCTTAAAAAGTAGGGGTTATGCACCGGGGCTTGCTTGGTAAAAACCATTATAAATAAGTTAACATTTCCATCTTCAGGATGTGGTCACCATCATGCCTTCTTTTGGTTTATTCTAGTTGATCCATCCATCCATCATTGTACCTAAATGATATGCATGGATGCAATATATTTAAGTAAAACATGCATACACAAATTAAATTGCATATAGAAACATCTATTATTTTTCACCATTAGATATTATTATTTTGGTATGATATTTTTATCATAGCTCTATTTCAATGAAATAAATGTACTGTGATTTTTCCATGATTTTTAGTGACCTCCAAATACTTGAACAAAATAACCATGGTTAACTTTGTTACTTTGCTTCAGGGATAAAATGGTAATTCCACTATAGGTCACCATTCCTAGTGAGTAGATATACTTATTTCAAGTGCACAGGAATTTAGTTTGTAATTTTTGGATGCTTAGTGTTGGCATTTCTTAACGTCATTACCAAGATAGATAAACGACCCATCCTAGGTAACAGCACTAGAAATGCTTGTGGTACTTATTAACATCATCACTATGAATGTAGCATTTCAACCATTCATAGATAATAATGTTAATAAATACACTGATAGTTCAGGCTCAATCCGCAAGCGCACAGATCTATCATTATAGCATTTCACCTAGAGTATTCCAGGTATCGTTATTTATATTTTCCCATGGGAAGGCAATAGCTAATCATGGATATTGGATAGCTCAATGTTAATAATATAGCATAATAATCAATTGTTCATCAGGGGTAAATGAAGCATTGATAAATTGGGGATAGTGAAGTTTCACACAGGCATATATGAGCATCTCTATCAGGGGTAAAGAAAGATAATTGAATAAAATAATAAACCTAACTAGAACAATCTATTACAATTATTGTAAAGAATTCTAGCAAGTCATACAATTAATATAAACATGGTTAGATTAACATCTAGATGGATCGGGAGAATGCCTAAGGTCTGGTCTGCCAGCTCCCCGCATCGCTTTAGACTCCTACACCATACCCGAACGTGGGGGAATACGAGGGACGGACAGGGCTGTCACCACCTGCCGCCTACCCCACTACCGTGGAGTACGAACTGCAATTACCCGTTCCCTTGTATCCAAGTACCATACTTGCATACACGAAAACCACATATGTCCCCCCAGGTCCCCGACCCTACGGATCGACAGGCACAGAACATATGCGAATCCGAAGACTTGGTAAACCACCATCCAGACATTAGTCTAAACATGACTACACTAACTATATGTTTAGTTAAGATCAAAGTTCTAATCATCATGATCAAGATACTCGAACTAAGAACTAGTTCTAATACGAAGAACATGAATGAAGAACTTAGCTCTAATTCAAGAACAATACTATAAATATAAGTAGAGAACAAGAACAAAATGGAACTAGAACTAGATTTATTCATACCAAGAATAGCCAAGATGTTCTTCTCCTATTTATAACTTGAAGCTCTGCTCTAGATCTAAACTACAACTAAAAGGATAAACTAAAACTAGAGAGCTCTGGAGTTGTATTGCCTGGTAATGTAACTTGTGTGAAACTTGTTTTACAGAGGAGAACATGGCTGCATTATATAGTGTAGTCATGTTTAGACTAATGTCTGGATGGTGGTTTACCAAGTCTTCGGATTCGCATATGTTCTGTGCCTGTCGATCCGTAGGGTCGGGGACCTGGGGGGACATATGTGGTTTTCGTGTATGCAAGTATGGTACTTGGATACAAGGGAACGGGTAATTGCAGTTCGTACTCCACGGTAGTGGGGTAGGCGGCAGGTGGTGACAGCCCTGTCCGTCCCTCGTATTCCCCCACGTTCGGGTATGGTGTAGGAGTCTAAAGCGATGCGGGGAGCTGGCAGACCAGACCTTAGGCATTCTCCCGATCCATCTAGATGTTAATCTAACCATGTTTATATTAATTGTATGACTTGCTAGAATTCTTTACAATAATTGTAATAGATTGTTCTAGTTAGGTTTATTATTTTATTCAATTATCTTTCTTTACCCCTGATAGAGATGCTCATATATGCCTGTGTGAAACTTCACTATCCCCAATTTATCAATGCTTCATTTACCCCTGATGAACAATTGATTATTATGCTATATTATTAACATTGAGCTATCCAATATCCATGATTAGCTATTGCCTTCCCATGGGAAAATATAAATAACGATACCTGGAATACTCTAGGTGAAATGCTATAATGATAGATCTGTGCGCTTGCGGATTGAGCCTGAACTATCAGTGTATTTATTAACATTATTATCTATGAATGGTTGAAATGCTACATTCATAGTGATGATGTTAATAAGTACCACAAGCATTTCTAGTGCTGTTACCTAGGATGGGTCGTTTATCTATCTTGGTAATGACGTTAAGAAATGCCAACACTAAGCATCCAAAAATTACAAACTAAATTCCTGTGCACTTGAAATAAGTATATCTACTCACTAGGAATGGTGACCTATAGTGGAATTACCATTTTATCCCTGAAGCAAAGTAACAAAGTTAACCATGGTTATTTTGTTCAAGTATTTGGAGGTCACTAAAAATCATGGAAAAATCACAGTACATTTATTTCATTGAAATAGAGCTATGATAAAAATATCATACCAAAATAATAATATCTAATGGTGAAAAATAATAGATGTTTCTATATGCAATTTAATTTGTGTATGCATGTTTTACTTAAATATATTGCATCCATGCATATCATTTAGGTACAATGATGGATGGATGGATCAACTAGAATAAACCAAAAGAAGGCATGATGGTGACCACATCCTGAAGATGGAAATGTTAACTTATTTATAATGGTTTTTACCAAGCAAGCCCCGGTGCATAACCCCTACTTTTTAAGCACTTATATTATGTTTGTTCGTGCATTAAGTTTTGAGGAGTTGTATGGAACTCACATGCATATATATTCCTTATCCTATGAGTCTTACTAGTATGATAGGATCGTGTAGATTGCCATGCTATAGGACTCCGGTAGAAGTCGAGTGATTGCCTGTCCTCGTGAGGGATAGGAATATATATTACTATCATATTACTATCACATGGATTCGAGATGTATAATAATTGGAGACCGGGTGGGAAACATGGAAAAGTGGGTGTTGTAAATGTTGTGGATATTGTGGACATTGGTGGGTGCAACAGAGCAGGTCCTCGTGCATCAGGGCCTTGTTCTAGGTGCATGATTTCCCGCCTATGTCAATTAAGGTCCGTTCGTTGCCTAGACCATCTGTCAAGTTTCGAATGTCCCTCACACATACTTGCTTCATGGGGGTGGGAAGGCTTGTGTACCTTTCTTGTCATGGGTTCCGACTTCTTCCGGGCCGACTAGTATGGAGGCTGGGACAGGTGGAGTTCCAAGGGCACCAAACTGCCACATAGGCCACAGGGTTGGGACTTGGAGTCCAAGTTGGGCGGGGATGCCGGACCCTGTGACAGGATTGGGAAGAGCTAGTCTTGTCTGTGTGCTTGTGGTGCATGTTGATGGTAGTTAAAGCATATCAAGAACCATCAACATAATATGAGAAATGGTTGAAAAGGATCACCAAATAAGGTTTTAGGGTTAAACTAATGAAATTCCACGAGTTTTGGTGAAATCGTGAATTCTCAGGGATTTAACAGGAAAACCGGCAAGGATATGCTTATACAGAGGATTAATTCGGAATCCTGCACGAAGGAATACGCTGGAAGACTCCAGAAGACCCCAGGAGTATCTCCACCGAAGGGGGGCCCCAGACCCTGGCATGTGGGTCCAGCCGACCCCCCCCCTTAGGTCGGTCAAACCTGGGTCCCCCCTGTCAGCCTCCGTCTTCGCGTGGCGGTGCCCTCACGCATTAGGGTTTTGATCTCTACCGTTGTTCAAGGTCGGTTTGATCCGAAGGCTCACGTTCATCCCACCGGGCTATATATACAGCCCTGAGGCTCCCCTGGAGAAGCATCCCATATCTCATCCTCCACCTCTCCGCATGGTTTGAGATCAAGATCAAGAAGTCAAGAGAAGGCCAAGCTTCCAGAGAAGAGCTCCAAGTTTAGATAGATTAGTTAGTAGTCTTAATTAGAGTTTGGGCATCGCCTAGCGTGGTGTTCAGGGTTCCAGATTATTCGTCTGGAGATCGGTAAACCCTTGTCTCTCTTTATTCAGACATTGTGTGCTTCAATTATTATACTTTTATTTATTATGCTCTTAGTTTGCTCTAGTTACTCATTTGATATAGTTATAATTAGTATGAGTTCAAGCATATGATCATATAGCGCTTGCCTAAGGTACCGTAGGTGAGTGGCAAACTTAGTGTAAGCGTGGTGCTTATACCTTGTTTCGTCTGCGGATGCCCCCTATATTCCGGATCGGTGGTAGATCACAAGTGTGACTATATAGACTTGTTGAATCCTCTGTAGTCCACCTCCCGTCTGTAGGTTTAGTAGAACCCGGTTCCTCGGTTAGAAAGTACTCTGTTTACAATCTTTCTTGGGAATGTTCCTTATGATTTGAATGAATAATAGTTATGCTATAGATGAAAGTGATTAATGAAAAGTGTGCTACGGGAAGATAGATAATAAGTTATTTAGGAATCAATCTCTTAACTAGATTCTCTTTAATCTCTATGTTTGTGAGTCTCTCTGGAAAGCTATAGTCTTTATATTTATCATTTACCATACCTTATCTATCTTTTGACTTACCCCTGTATAAGATAGTGCTAGTTATTGGATTCTCATCAATACTATTTATATCTCTGGCCATTCTTTCTATCGCTCTTCCTAGTGGTAAAGTATAAATAACGATACCTGGAACTTTCCTGGGTGAAGTGCTACATCGGTATTCTATCTGTGCGCTTGCGGATAACCCTTTCATATTCTTTACAGCATAGTGTGAAGATTCAATACCACACCTCTAGCGTTATCGTTGGGGATGACAACCTAGCTTTAGGGTGATGTTAGAGGTGTCAACAGTGCACACAAGGCGTGTGTTTAGGGTACCCAGCTGGGAGTCATTGGTTCGTGAATTGCCGTTTCTTTTGAGACAGTACCTGCTTGGCTACTGTCAAGCATCGTAGTAAGAACTGGAAGATGGATGAGCAAATTAAAATGATTCTGATTGCTTATCACATGCTTGAAAGTAGTACAGGTGGTTATATAGAATGGTTAGTTAATGAACTAATCATGACTGCTAAAATTTGAATATAAGAATGCACTTTTAGTAATGCTTTCTGCAAAGTCAAATAAACCAGCAAACCAAATAGCCCCAGCATACCCTTGAGAGTTGGGAAATTATTCTCACCTAGTCGGGTAAGTCTTGTGGAGTACATCGTATACTCAGGGTTTTATTCCCCCCTGTTGCAGGTAACAGGTGGATGCTGGAGCTAACTATTATGTGTGGATACCTCCTGGTGGGCTCAACGAGGATTCCTTTTATGCTACGATCGTAGTTTTTATTTATAACCTTCACCAAATGTTTTTATAAATAAAAGGCTTACAACTCTACTATCATATCTTGTAGAACTGTTTATCATGTTAAATTCTTAGACATGAATCTGAATAAATATTTATTTTCGCTACAACGTTGATCATATGTTATTTTTTACTGCAAGAGAAAAATTTGTAAACCTTTATGTATTAACCCTTATTCTTGTTACATGTAAACTATTATCATCCACTGTTGTATTAAACCTATTGTAATAACTCTGATTTTATGTAATCTTGTGATGTATGAAATGGTTAAGAATGTTATAAGCTTTATTCACTTGTTTATGATCTTGATGAAAATGTGGATTTTCGAGTTCTCCCGTTGGGTGCGCTCGACGGATCTGACTGATTTAGTGTGCTCCCCTAGGTACTTAGTGTCTAAAGGAAGACAAGTACTCTTGGGAGTGGATTAAATCAGGCGGTTCTACCACAAGTGGTTTTAGGCATACAAACAGAACCATACTTTGGGATCTTGGACATAATTTTGCTCTGTGGTGGAAGCTAAATTTGGGTCTGATGATTTTTGGACTGCCATGAATGCATTGCTAGCACTGAAGCAGACAGGGTCAGTTGAAGATTACACTACTCAATTCCAGTCTCTTCAATATGACATCAACATGCATAATTGCAACTATGATGATATGTTCTTCACACCCCAATATATAAGTGGTCTCAAGGACGAAAGCAGAGGCACAGTCGAAGCTCAAATGCCACCAACAGTAGACAAGGCTGCTCTCATTGCCAAGCTACAACAAGGAGTGATGGAAAGATCCAAAACCAGATATCTGAGGAACACACCACTGCTCAGGCAACAACAGCAGCACCAACACCCCAAAGCTAGCACTAAAGCACCCACAGCAAATCCACAACTCTAGAGAGATAGGAGACTTAGAGATTACAGAAAAGCAAATGGGTTGTGCTTCCATTGTGGTGACAAATTTGAGCCAGGCCACATAGAGGTCTGCTCTAAAAGACCTAAACATCAAGCTCATGCACTAGTGCTCAATGATCTGGACAGAGAAATTCCAGAAGAGGTTCTCAATCAACTAGAAGCTAAAGATACAATAAATGAAGAGTTTTGTCAGCTTTCTCTGAATGCAATTTTCTAGTACTGATCACACAAATTGCATCAAATTGAAATCCAGAGTCAAGGACAAGGTAATGCTCGTACTGTTGGACAGCGGCAGTTCACACAGCTTTGTCAGTTCCTAGTTTGTCCAGATGGCTCAACTATCTACTATACCAATGACACCAAGAAGAGTCAAGCTAGCAAATGGCCAATGGATTGTAACTAATAGAAAGGTTCCTGCATTACAGTGGTACTGTCAAGGGTATACTCTCACTACAGACATGATGGTCTTGGATATGAACCCCTATGATGCCATCTTGGGGTTTGCTTGGCTACAGCAGCACAGTCAAATGCAATGTGATTGGGTCAACAAAACTCTTGAATTTACCAGTGTTTTCCTAAACGCTAAACGGTAAACAGTCGGTCACCTACCGTTTAGCCATTATTCGGGCTAAACGGTCCATTAAACGGGCTAAACGGTCAATTAAACGGGATTAAACGGAAACGGTGCACCACCGTGTAGCGTTTACACGGTGTGTACACGGGCTAAACGACCGTTTAGGCGAACAGTGGAATTTACTGAACAAGGCAAACTAGTTAAGCTCAAAGGTCTCCAACAACAACCTCTGCACCTCACATCTATCTCAGCCCCCAAAGTGTTCAACTCAACAAAGGGCAATGATATTTGGGCATTTATCTTGCTGGACTATGTCCCTGACACCCTTCCACCAACATCCACACCATTAGGTCACCGCAACCCAGCTATTCAGCAGTTATTAATCACTTACCAGGATGTGTTCTCTGATCCACGGTGCTTACCTCCCCAGAGAAGCTATGATCATGCCATACCCTTGCTGCCTGGTTCCAACCCTATGAACTCTAGACCATACCACTACTCACCTCACCACAAAGCTGACATTGAGAAACAAGTTCAGCAATTACTGCAGGTAGGTCTCATTGCTCACAATCATAGCCTTTCTTTGCATCTTAGAATGAAGATTTTGTTCATTCAAATAAGCTAGAGATTTGTGGTCTGTTTGAATGATGAATTCTTGTCTTTGCAAATAATGCCTCCATCTCTCCACAGCCATAATCAGGGCTAGAAACTCTTTCTCATAAATTGATAGTGTTTTGTGCTTGTCCCCCAAAGCTTTACTGAGATAAGCTATTGGCTGTCCTTTTTGCATTAGAATAGCCCCAATGCCATCATGGCATGCATCAGTCTCTACTATAAAGGGTTCCACAAAGTTTGGTAGAGCTAGTATAGGAGTTCTTGTCATGACTATCTTCACTTTGTCAAAAGCTAGTTGAGCCTCTACAGACCATGAAAACTGTTTGAGCCTGAGTATATTGGTGAGAGGTTTAGTCATAAGGCCATAGTGCTTCACAAATTTTCTGTAGTAGCCAGTTAATCCCAAAAATGCTCTCAATTCAATAACTGTGGTTGGTGTGGGCAATGCAACATAGCAAAAAATTTTGAAGGATCAGTAGAGACTCCATTTGCAGAGATGATGTGGCCCAGATATTCAAGACTATCCTGAGCAAAACTGCATTTTGAGGTCTTCAAGTGAAGCTAGTGGTTTCTAAGAGCAGCTAGCACTTGATCCAGGTGTTGTAGATGATCTTCCATGGTTGGGCTGTAAATGAGTATGTCATCAAGAAAGACCAGAACAAACTTCCTAAGAAAGGGTTGTAACACCTGGTTCATAATGCACTGAAATGTTGTAGGGGCATTGGTCAAGCCAAAAGGCATGACTTTAAACTAATAATGGCCCTGGTGGGTCTTGAAAGTAGTTTTGTGTTCATCCTCAGGTAGCATTCTCACTTGATGGTACCCAGATCTCATATCCAGTTTAGTGAAAAACTGTGCTCCAGCCAACTCATCTAGGATTTCCTCAATAACTGGCATTGGAAACCTGTTTTTTATTGTCATATCATTTAACTTTCTGTAGCCTACATAGAACCTCCATGATCCATCCTTCTTCTTAACTAGGAGCACTGGGGATGCAAAGGGGCTATGATTGTGAGCAATGAGACCTACCTGCAGTAATTGCTGAACTTGTTTCTCAATGTCAGCTTTGTGGTGAGGTGAGTAGTGGTATGGTCTAGAGTTCATAGGGTTGGAACCAGGCAGCAAGGGTATGGCATGATCATAGCTTCTCTGGGGAGGTAAGCACCGTGGATCAGAGAACACATCCTGGTAAGTGATTAATAACTGCTGAATAGCTGGGTTGCGGTGACCTAATGGTGTGGATGTTGGTGGAAGGGTGTCAGGGACATAGTCCAGCAAGATAAATGCCCAAATATCATTGCCCTTTGTTGAGTTGAACACTTTGGGGGCTGAGATAGATGTGAGGTGCAGAGGTTGTTGTTGGAGACCTTTGAGCTTAACTAGTTTGCCTTGTTCAGTAAATTCCACTGTTCGCCTAAACGGTCGTTTAGCCCGTGTACACACCGTGTAAACGCTACACGGTGGTGCACCGTTTCCGTTTAATCCCGTTTAATTGACCGTTTAGCCCGTTTAATGGACCGTTTAGCCCGAATAATGGCTAAACGGTAGGTGACCGACTGTTTACCGTTTAGCGTTTAGGAAAACACTGGTAAATTCAAGAGTTTTGTTGACCCAATCACATTGCATTTGACTGTGCTGCTGTAGCCAAGCAAACCCCAAGATGGCATCATAGGGGTTCATATCCAAGACCATCATGTCTGTAGTGAGAGTATACCCTTGACAGTACCACTGTAATGCAGGAACCTTTCTATTAGTTACAATCCATTGGCCATTTGCTAGCTTGACTCTTCTTGGTGTCATTGGTATAGTAGATAGTTGAGCCATCTGGACAAACTAGGAACTGACAAAGCTGTGTGAACTGCCGCTGTCCAACAGTACGAGCATTACCTTGTCCTTGACTCTGGATTTCAATTTGATGCAATTTGTGTGATCAGTACTAGAAAATTGCATTCAGAGAAAGCTGACAAAACTCTTCATTTATTGTATCTTTAGCTTCTAGTTGATTGAGAACCTCTTCTGGAATTTCTCTGTCCAGATCATTGAGCACTAGTGCATGAGCTTGATGTTTAGGTCTTTTAGAGCAGACCTCTATGTGGCCTGGCTCAAATTTGTCACCACAATGGAAGCACAACCCATTTGCTTTTCTGTAATCTCTAAGTCTCCTATCTCTCTAGAGTTGTGGATTTGCTGTGGGTGCTTTAGTGCTAGCTTTGGGGTGTTGGTGCTGCTGTTGTTGCCTGAGCAGTGGTGTGTTCCTCAGATATCTGGTTTTGGATCTTTCCATCACTCCTTGTTGTAGCTTGGCAATGAGAGCAGCCTTGTCTACTGTTGGTGGCATTTGAGCTTCGACTGTGCCTCTGCTTTCGTCCTTGAGACCACTTATATATTGGGGTGTGAAGAACATATCATCATAGTTGCAATTATGCATGTTGATGTCATATTGAAGAGACTGGAATTGAGTAGTGTAATCTTCAACTGACCCTGTCTGCTTCAGTGCTAGCAATGCATTCATGGCAGTCCAAAAATCATCAGACCCAAATTTAGCTTCCACCACAGAGCAAAATTATGTCCAAGATCCCAAAGTATGGTTCTGTTTGTATGCCTAAAACCACTTGTGGTAGAACCGCCTGATTTAATCCACTCCCAAGAGTACTTGTCTTCCTTTAGACACTAAGTACCTAGGGGAGCACACTAAATCAGTCAGATCCGTCGAGCGCACCCAACGGGAGAACTCGAAAATCCACATTTTCATCAAGATCATAAACAAGTGAATAAAGCTTATAACATTCTTAACCATTTCATACATCACAAGATTACATAAAATCAGAGTTATTACAATAGGTTTAATACAACAGTGGATGATAATAGTTTACATGTAACAAGAATAAGGGTTAATACATAAAGGTTTACAAATTTTTCTCTTGCAGTAAAAAATAACATATGATCAACGTTGTAGCGAAAATAAATATTTATTCAGATTCATGTCTAAGAATTTAACATGATAAACAGTTCTACAAGATATGATAGTAGAGTTGTAAGCCTTTTATTTATAAAAACATTTGGTGAAGGTTATAAATAAAAACTACGATCGTAGCATAAAAGGAATCCTCGTTGAGCCCACCAGGAGGTATCCACACATAATAGTTAGCTCCAGCATCCACCTGTTACCTGCAACAGGGGGGAATAAAACCCTGAGTATACGATGTACTCCACAAGACTTACCCGACTAGGTGAGAATAATTTCCCAACTCTCAAGGGTATGCTGGGGCTATTTGGTTTGCTGGTTTATTTGACTTTGCAGAAAGCATTACTAAAAGTGCATTCTTATATTCAAATTTTAGCAGTCATGATTAGTTCATTAACTAACCATTCTATATAACCACCTGTACTACTTTCAAGCATGTGATAAGCAATCAGAATCATTTTAATTTGCTCATCCATCTTCCAGTTCTTACTACGATGCTTGACAGTAGCCAAGCAGGTACTGTCTCAAAAGAAACGGCAATTCACGAACCAATGACTCCCAGCTGGGTACCCTAAACACACGCCTTGTGTGCACTGTTGACACCTCTAACATCACCCTAAAGCTAGGTTGTCATCCCCAACGATAACGCTAGAGGTGTGGTATTGAATCTTCACACTATGCTGTAAAGAATATGAAAGGGTTATCCGCAAGCGCACAGATAGAATACCGATGTAGCACTTCACCCAGGAAAGTTCCAGGTATCGTTATTTATACTTTACCACTAGGAAGAGCGATAGAAAGAATGGCCAGAGATATAAATAGTATTGATGAGAATCCAATAACTAGCACTATCTTATACAGGGGTAAGTCAAAAGATAGATAAGGTATGGTAAATGATAAATATAAAGACTATAGCTTTCCAGAGAGACTCACAAACATAGAGATTAAAGAGAATCTAGTTAAGAGATTGATTCCTAAATAACTTATTATCTATCTTCCCGTAGCACACTTTTCATTAATCACTTTCATCTATAGCATAACTATTATTCATTCAAATCATAAGGAACATTCCCAAGAAAGATTGTAAACAGAGTACTTTCTAACCGAGGAACCGGGTTCTACTAAACCTACAGACGGGAGGTGGACTACAGAGGATTCAACAAGTCTATATAGTCACACTTGTGATCTACCACCGATCCGGAATATAGGGGGCATCCGCAGACGAAACAAGGTATAAGCACCACGCTTACACTAAGTTTGCCACTCACCTACGGTACCTTAGGCAAGCGCTATATGATCATATGCTTGAACTCATACTAATTATAACTATATCAAATGAGTAACTAGAGCAAACTAAGAGCATAATAAATAAAAGTATAATAATTGAAGCACACAATGTCTGAATAAAGAGAGACAAGGGTTTACCGATCTCCAGACGAATAATCTGGAACCCTGAACACCACGCTAGGCGATGCCCAAACTCTAATTAAGACTACTAACTAATCTATCTAAACTTGGAGCTCTTCTCTGGAAGCTTGGCCTTCTCTTGACTTCTTGATCTTGATCTCAAACCATGCGGAGAGGTGGAGGATGAGATATGGGATGCTTCTCCAGGGGAGCCTCAGGGCTGTATATATAGCCCGGTGGGATGAACGTGAGCCTTCGGATCAAACCGACCTTGAACAACGGTAGAGATCAAAACCCTAATGCGTGAGGGCACCGCCACGCGAAGACGGAGGCTGACAGGGGGGACCCAGGTTTGACCGACCTAAGGGGGGGGGTCGGCTGGACCCACATGCCAGGGTCTGGGGCCCCCCTTCGGTGGAGATACTCCTGGGGTCTTCTGGAGTCTTCCAGCGTATTCCTTCGTGCAGGATTCCGAATTAATCCTCTGTATAAGCATATCCTTGCCGGTTTTCCTGTTAAATCCCTGAGAATTCACGATTTCACCAAAACTCGTGGAATTTCATTAGTTTAACCCTAAAACCTTATTTGGTGATCCTTTTCAACCATTTCTCATATTATGTTGATGGTTCTTGATATGCTTTAACTACCATCAACATGCACCACAAGCACACAGACAAGACTAGCTCTTCCCAATCCTGTCACAGGGTCCGGCATCCCCGCCCAACTTGGACTCCAAGTCCCAACCCTGTGGCCTATGTGGCAGTTTGGTGCCCTTGGAACTCCACCTGTCCCAGCCTCCGTCTTCGCGTGGCGGTGCCCTCACGCATTAGGGTTTTGATCTCAAACCATGCGGAGAGGTGGAGGATGAGATATGGGATGCTTCTCCCACCGGGCTATATA